>JAVKPL010002554.1:0-18444 GCA_032173675.1 Gastrolobium villosum | reverse complement strand
CGCAATCCATTTTTCGTCGAAAAACTTCACAAAATCAATTTCTTTTGCATTTATTTTATTCATCCATTTTCGACGGAATTCATTTTCCGTCAAAAATATTCGACGGAATCCATTTTCCGTCGAAAAACTTCACAAAATCAATTTCTTTTGCATTTATTTTATTAATCCGTTTTCGATGAAATTCTTTTTCCGTCGAAAAACTTCACAAAATCAATTTCTTTTGCATTTATTTTATTCATCCATTTTCGACGGAATACATTTTTCGTCAAAAATCTTCGACGGAATCCATTTTCCATCGAAAAACTTCATAAAATCAATTTCTTTTGCATTTATTTTATTCATCCATTTTCGACGGAATTCATTTTCCGTCAAAAATCTTCGACGGAGTCCATTTTCCGTCGAAAAATTCACAAAATCAATTTCTTTTGCATTTATTTTATTCATCCATTTTCAACGGAATACATTTTGCGTCAAAAATCTTCATCGGATTCCATTTTCCATCGAAAAACTTCATAAAATCAATTTCTTTTGCATTTATTTTATTCATCCATTTTCGACGGAATTCATTTTCCGTCAAAAATCCTCGACGGAATCCCTTTTCCATCGAAAAACTTCATAAAATCAATTTCTTTTGCATTTATTTTATTCATCCATTTTCGACGGAATTCATTTTCCGTCAAAAATCTTCGACGGAATCCATTTTCCGTCAAAAATCTTCGACGGAATCCATTTTCCGTCAAAAATCTTCGACGGAATCCATTTTCCGTCGAAAAACTTCACAAAATCAATTTCTTTTGCATTTATTTTATTAATCCGTTTTCGACGAAATTCTTTTTCCGTCGAAAAACTTCACAAAATCAATTTCTTTTGCATTTATTTTATTCATCCATTTTCGACGGAATTCATTTTCCGTCAAAAAACTTCACAAAATCAATTTCTTTTGCATTTATTTTATTCATCCATTTTCGACGGATTTCATTTTCCGTCCAAAATCTTTGACGGAATCCATTTTTCGGCAAAAACTTCACAAAATCAATTTCTTTTGCATTTATTTTATTCATCCATTTTCGACGGAATTCATTTTCCATCAAAAATCTTCACAAAATCAATTTCTTTTGCATTTATTTTATTCATCCGTTTTCGACGGAATACATTTTTCGTCAAAAATCTTCAACGGAATCCATTTTTCGTCGAAAAACTTCATAAAATCAATTTCTTTTGCATTTATTTTATTCATCCATTTTCGACGGAATTAATTTTCCGTCAAAAATCTTTTACGGAATCCATTTTCAGTCGAAAAGCTTCACAAAATCAATTTCTTTTGCATTTATTTTATTCATCCATTTTCGACGGAATTCATTTTCCATCAAAAATCTTCGACGGAATCCATTTTCCGTCGAAAAACTTCACAAAATCAATTTCTTTTGCATTTATTTTATTAATCTGTTTTCGACAAAATTCTTTTTCCGTCAAAAAACTTAACAAAATCAATTTCTTTTGCATTTATTTTATACATTCGTTTTCGACGGAATACATTTTTCGTCAAAAATCTTCAACGGAATCCATTTTGCGTCGAAAAACTTCATAAAATCAATTTATTTTGCATTTATATTATTCATCCATTTTCGACGGAATTCATTTTCTGTCAAAAATCTTCGACGGAATCTATTTTCCGTCGAAAAACTTCACAAAATCAATTTCTTTTGCATTTATTTTATTAATCCATTTTCGACGAAATTCTTTTTCCGTCAAAAAACTTCACAAAATCAATTTCTTTTACATTTATTTTATTCATCCATTTTCGACGGAATTCATTTTCCGTCAAAAATCTTCGACGGAATTCATTTTCCGTCGAAAAACTTACAAAATCAATTTCCTTTGTATTTATTTTATGAATCTGTTTTCGACGAAATTCTTTTTCCGTCGAAAAACTTCACAAAATCAATTTCTTTTGTATTTATTTTAGTCATCCATTTTCGACGGAATACTTTTTTCGTCAAAAATCTTCGACGGAATCCATTTTTCGTCGAAAAACTTCATAAAATAATTTCTTTTGCATTTAATTTATTCATCCATTTTCGACGGAATTCATTTTCCGTCAAAAATCTTCGACGGAATCCATTTTCCGTCGAAAAACTTCACAAAATCAATTTCTTTTGCATTTATTTTATTCATCCATTTTCGACGGAATTCATTTTCCGTAAAAAATGTTCACAAAATCAATTTCTTTTGCATTTATTTTATTAATCCGTTTTCGACGGAATATTTTTTTCGTCAAAAATCTTCGATGGAATCCATTTTTCGTCGAAAAACTTCATAAAATCAATTTCTTTTGCATTTATTTTATTCATCCATTTTCGACGGAATTCATTTTCCGTCAAAAATCTTCGACGCAATCTATTTTCCATCGAAAAATTCACAAAATCAATTTCTTTTGCATTTATTTTATTCATCCATTTTCGACGGAATTCATTTTCCGTCAAAAATCTTCGACGGAATCCATTTTCCATCGAAAAACTTCATAAAATCAATTTCTTTTGCATTTATTTTATTCATCCATTTTCGACGGAATTCATTTTCCGTCAAAAATCTTCGACGGAATCCATTTTCCGTCGAAAAACTTCACAAAATCAATTTCTTTTGCATTTATTTTATTCATCCATTTTCGACGGAATTCATTTTCCGTCAAAAATCTTCGACGGAATCCATTTTCCGTCGAAAAACTTCACAAAATCAATTTCTTTTGCATTTATTTTATCAATCCGTTTTCGACGAAATTCTTTTTCCGTCGAAAAACTTCACAAAATCAATTTCTTTTGCATTTATTTTATTCATCCATTTTCGACGGAATACATTTTTCGTCAAAAATCTTCGACAAAATCCATTTTCCATCGAAAAACTTCATAAAATCAATTTCTTTTGCATTTATTTTATTCATCCATTTTCGACGGAATTCATTTTCCATCCAAAATCTTCGACGGAATCCATTTTCTCTCAAAAAACTTCACAAAATCAATTTCTTTTGCATTTATTTTATTCATCCATTTTCGACGGAATTCATTTTCGTCCAAAAATCTTCGACGGAATCCATTTTCTTTTGCAAAACTTCACAAAATCAATTTCTTTTGCATTTATTTTATTCATCCATTTTCGACGGAATTCATTTTCCGTCGAAAAACTTCACAAAATCTATTTCTTTTGCATTTATTTTATTAATCCATTTTCGACGGAATTCATTTTCCGTCAAAAATCTTCGACGGAATCCATTTTCCGTCGAAAAACTTCACAAAATCAATTTCTTTTGCATTTATTTTATTCATCCATTTTCGACGGAATTCATTTTCCGTCAAAAATGTTCACAAAATCAATTTCTTTTGCATTTATTTTATTAATCCGTTTTCGACGGAATACTTTTTTCGTCAAAAATCTTCGACGGAATCCATTTTTCGTCGAAAAACTTCATAAAATAATTTCTTTTGCATTTAATTTATTCATCCATTTTCGACGGAATTCATTTTCCGTCAAAAATCTTCGACGGAATCCATTTTCCGTCGAAAAACTTCACAAAATCAATTTCTTTTGCATTTATTTTATTCATCCATTTTCGACGGAATTCATTTTCCGTCAAAAAAAAACTTCACAAAATCAATTTCTTTTGCATTTATTTTATTCATCCATTTTCGACGGAATTCATTTTCCGTCAAAAATCTTCGACGGAATCCATTTTCCGTCGAAAAACTTCACAAAATCAATTTCTTTTGCATTTATTTTATTCATCCATTTTCGACGGAATTCATTTTCCGTCAAAAATCTTCGACGGAATCCATTTTCCGTCGAAAAACTTCACAAAATCAATTTCTTTTGCATTTATTTTATTCATCCATTTTCGACGGAATTCATTTTCCGTCAAAAACTTCACAAAATCAATTTCCGTTTTGCATTTACTTCACAAAATCAATTTCTTTTGCATTTATTTTATTAATCCATTTTCGACGAAATTCTTTTTCCGTCGAAAAACTTCACAAAATCAATTTCTTTTGCATTTATTTTATTCATCCATTTTCGACGGAATTCATTTTCCGTCAAAAATCTTCGACGGAATCCATTTTCCATCGAAAAACTTCATAAAATCAATTTCTTTTGCATTTATTTTATTCATCCATTTTCGACGGAATTCATTTTCCGTCAAAAATCTTCACAAAATCAAAAATTTTCTTTTGCATTTATTTTATTCATCCATTTTCGACGGAATTTTTTCTCATTTTCCGTCGAAAAAAACTTCACAAAATCAATTTCTTTTGCATTTATTTTATTCATCCATTTTCGACGGAATTCATTTTCCGTCAAAAATCTTCGACGGAATCCATTTTCCGTCGAAAAACTTCACAAAATCAATTTCTTTTGCATTTATTTTATTCATCTGTTTTCGACGAAATTCATTTTCCGTCGAAAAACTTCACAAAATCAATTTCTTTTGCATTTATTTTATTCATCCATTTTCGACGGAATTCATTTTCCGTCAAAAATCTTCACAAAATCAATTTCTTTTGCATTTATTTTATTCATCCATTTTCGACGGAATAATCATTTTTCGTCAAAAATCTTTTTAATCGACGGAATCCATTTTCCATCGAAAAACTTCACAAAATCAATTTCTTTTGCATTTATTTTATTCATCCATTTTCGACGGATCCCGTTTTCGACGGAATCCATTTTCCGTCAAAAACTTCACAAAATCAATTTCTTTTGCATTTATTTTATTCATCCATTTTCGACGGAATTCATTTTCCGTCAAAAACTTCACAAAATCAATTTCTTTTGCATTTATTTTATTCATCCGTTTTCGACGGAATACATTTTTCGTCAAAAATCTTCAACGGAATCCATTTTTCGTCGAAAAACTTCATAAAATCAATTTCTTTTGCATTTATTTTATTCATCCATTTTCGACGGAATTCATTTTCCGTCAAAAATCTTTTACGGAATCCATTTTCAGTCGAAAAGCTTCACAAAATCAATTTCTTTTGCATTTATTTTATTCATCCATTTTCGACGGAATTCATTTTCCGTCAAAAATCTTCGACGGAATCCATTTTCCGTCGAAAAACTTCACAAAATCAATTTCTTTTGCATTTATTTTATTAATCCGTTTTCGACGAAATTCTTTTTCCGTCAAAAAACTTCACAAAATCAATTTCTTTTGCATTTATTTTATACATCCGTTTTCGACGGAATACATTTTTCGTCAAAAATCTTCAACGGAATCCATTTTTCGTCGAAAAACTTCATAAAATCAATTTCTTTTGCATTTATATTATTCATCCATTTTCGACGGAATTCATTTTCCGTCAAAAATCTTCGACGGAATCTATTTTCCGTCGAAAAACTTCACAAAATCAATTTCTTTTGCATTTATTTTATTAATCCATTTTCGACGAAATTCTTTTTCCGTCAAAAAACTTCACAAAATCAATTTCTTTTGCATTTATTTTATTCATCCGTTTTCGATGGAATTCATTTTCCGTCAAAAATCTTCGACGGAATCCATTTTCCGTCGAAAAACTTACAAAATCAATTTCCTTTGTATTTATTTTATTAATCTGTTTTCGACGAAATTCTTTTTCCGTCGAAAAACTTCACAAAATCAATTTCTTTTGTATTTATTTTAGTCATCCGTTTTCGACGGAATACTTTTTTCGTCAAAAATCTTCGACGGAATCCATTTTTCGTCGAAAAACTTCATAAAATAATTTCTTTTGCATTTAATTTATTCATCCATTTTCGACGGAATTCATTTTCCGTCAAAAATCTTCGACGGAATCCATTTTCCGTCGAAAAACTTCACAAAATCAATTTCTTTTGCATTTATTTTATTCATCCATTTTCGACGGAATTCATTTTCCGTCAAAAAACTTCACAAAATCAATTTCTTTTGCATTTATTTTATTAATCCGTTTTCGACGGAATACTTTTTTCGTCAAAAATCTTCGATGGAATCCATTTTTCGTCGAAAAACTTCATAAAATCAATTTCTTTTGCATTTATTTTATTCATCCATTTTCGACGGAATTCATTTTCCGACAAAAATCTTCGACGGAATCTATTTTCCGTCGAAAAACTTCACAAAATCAATTTCTTTTGCATTTATTTTATTCATCCATTTTCGACGGAATTCATTTTCCGTCAAAAATCTTCGACGGAATCCATTTTCCGTCGAAAAACTTCACAAAATCAATTTCTTTTGCATTTATTTTATTCATCCATTTTCGACGGAATTCATTTTCCGTCAAAAATCTTCGACGGAATCCATTTTCCGTCGAAAAACTTCACAAAATCAATTTCTTTTGCATTTATTTTATTCATCCATTTTCGACGGAATTCATTTTTCGTCAAAAATCTTCGACGGAATCCATTTTCCGTCGAAAAACTTCACAAAATCAATTTCTTTTGCATTTATTTTATTCATCCATTTTCGACGGAATTCATTTTCCGTCAAAAATCTTCGACGGAATCCATTTTCCAAAAAACTTCACAAAATCAATTTCTTTTGCATTTATTTTATTCATCCATTTTCGACGGAATACATTTTTTTTCCGTCAAAAATCTTCGACGGAATCCATTTTCCGTCGAAAAACTTCACAAAATCAATTTCTTTTGCATTTATTTTATTCATCCATTTTCGACGGAATTCATTTTCCGTCAAAAATCTTCGACGGAATCCATTTTCCGTCGAAAAACTTCACAAAATCAATTTCTTTTGCATTTATTTTATTCATCCATTTTCGACGGAATTCATTTTCCGTCAAAAATCTTCGACGGAATCCATTTTCCGTCGAAAAACTTCACAAAATCAATTTCTTTTGCATTTATTTTATTCATCCATTTTCGACGGAATTCATTTTCCGTCAAAAAACTTCACAAAATCAATTTCTTTTGCATTTATTTTATTCATCCGTTTTCGACGGAATTCATTTTCCGTCAAAAATCTTCGACGGAATCCATTTTCCGTCGAAAAACTTCACAAAATCAATTTCTTTTGTATTTATTTTATTATCTGTTTTCGACGGAATTCTTTTTCCGTCGAAAAACATCATAAAATCAATTTCTTTTGCATTAATTTTATTCCTCCATTTTCGACGGAATACATTTTCTGTCAAAAATCTTCGACGGAATCCATTTTTCGTCGAAAAACTTCATAAAATAATTTCTTTTGCATTTAATTTATTCATCCATTTTCGACGGAATTCATTTTCCGTCAAAAATCTTCGACGGAATCCATTTTCCGTCGAAAAACTTCACAAAATCAATTTCTTTTGCATTTATTTTATTCATCCATTTTCGACGGAATTCATTTTCCGTCAAAAATCTTCGACAAAATCCATTTTCCGTTGCATTTATTTTATTCAAATCAATTTCGACGTATTTATTTTATTAATCCGTTTTCGACGAAATCCATTTTTCGTCGAAAAACTTCACAAAATCAATTTCTTTTGCATTTATTTTATTCATCCATTTTCGACGGAATTCATTTTCCGTCAAAAATCTTCGACGGAATCCATTTTCCGTCGAAAAACTTCACAAAATCAATTTCTTTTGCATTTATTTTATTCATCCATTTTCGACGAAATTCATTTTCCGTCGAAAAACTTCACAAAATCAATTTCTTTTGCATTTATTTTATTCATCCATTTTCGACGGAATTCATTTTCCGTCCAAAAAACTTCACAAAATCAATTTCTTTTGCATTTATTTTATTCATCCATTTTCGACGGAATTCATTTTCCGTCAAAAATCTTCGACGGAATCCATTTTCCGTTGAAAAACTTCACAAAATCAATTTCATTTGTATTTATTTTATTAATCTGTTTTCGACGAAATTCATTTTCCGTCGAAAAACTTCACAAAATCAATTTCTTTTGCATTTATTTTATTAATCCATTTTCGACGAAATTCTTTTTCCGTCAAAAAACTTCACAAAATCAATTTCTTTTGCATTTATTTTATTCATCCGTTTTCGATGGAATTCATTTTCCGTCAAAAATCTTCGACGGAATCCATTTTCCGTCGAAAAACTTCACAAAATCAATTTCCTTTGTATTTATTTTATTAATCTGTTTTCGACGAAATTCTTTTTCCGTCGAAAAACTTCACAAAATCAATTTCTTTTGTATTTATTTTATTCATCCGTTTTCGACGGAATACTTTTTTCGTCAAAAATCTTCGACGGAATCCATTTTTCGTCGAAAAACTTCATAAAATAATTTCTTTTGCATTTAATTTATTCATCCATTTTCGACGGAATTCATTTTCCGTCAAAAATCTTCGACGGAATCCATTTTCCGTCGAAAAACTTCACAAAATCAATTTCTTTTGCATTTATTTTATTCATCCATTTTCGACGGAATTCATTTTCCGTCAAAAATCCTCGACGGAATCCATTTTCCATCGAAAAACTTCATAAAATCAATTTCTTTTGCATTTATTTTATTCATCCATTTTCGACGGAATTCATTTTCCGTCAAAAATCCTCGACGGAATCCATTTTTCGTCGAAAAACTTCATAAAATCAATTTCTTTTGCATTTATTTTATTCATCCATTTTCGACGGAATTCATTTTCCGTCAAAAAAATCTTCGACGGAATCCATTTTCCGTCGAAAAACTTCACAAAATCAATTTCTTTTGCATTTATTTTATTATCCATCCGTTTTCGACGAAATTCATTTTCCGTCGAAAAACTTCACAAAATCAATTTCTTTTGCATTTATTTTATTCATCCATTTTCGACGGAATTCATTTTTCCGTCAAAAATCTTCAACGGAATCCATTTTCCGTCGAAAAACTTCACAAAATCAATTTCTTTTGCATTTATTTTATTCATCCATTTTCGACGGAATTCATTTTCCGTCAAAAATCTTCGACGGAATCCATTTTCCGTCGAAAAACTTCACAAAATCAATTTCTTTTGCATTTATTTTATTAATCCGTTTTCGACGAAATTCTTTTTCCGTCGAAAAACTTCACAAAATCAATTTCTTTTGCATTTATTTTATTCATCCATTTTCGACGGAATTCATTTCAAAAATCCTCGACGGAATCCATTTTCCATCGAAAAACTTCATAAAATCAATTTCTTTTGCATTTATTTTATTCATCCATTTTCGACGGAATTCATTTTCCGTCCAAAATCTTCGACGGAATCCATTTTCCGTCGAAAAACTTCACAAAATCAATTTCTTTTGCATTTATTTTATTCATCCATTTTCGACGGAATACATTTTGCGTTAAAAATCTTCAACGGATCCGTTTTCCAAAAAACTTCATAAAATCAATTTCTTTTGCATTTATTTTATTCATCCATTTTCGACGAAATTCATTTTCCGTCCAAAATCATCGACGGAATCCATTTTCCATCGAAAAACTTCATAAAATCAATTTCTTTTGCATTTATTTTCTTCATCCATTTTCGACGGAATTCATTTTTCGTCAAAAATCTTCCATTTTCCATCAAAAATCTTCGACGGAATCCATTTTCCGTCGAAAAACTTCACAAAATCAATTTCTTTTGCATTTATTTTATTAATCCGTTTTCGACGGAATTCTTTTTCAAAAATCTTCGAAAAATTTCACACAAAATCAATTTCTTTTGCATTTATTTTATTCATCCATTTTCGACGGAATTCATTTTCCGTCAAAAACTTCGACACAATCCAATTTCCGTCAAAAATGTTCTACGGAATCCATTTTCCGTCGAAAAACTTCACAAAATCAATTTCTTTTGCATTTATTTTATTCATCCGTTTTCGACGGAATTCATTTTTCGTCAAAAATCTTCAACGGAATCCATTTTTCGTCGAAAAACTTCACAAAATCAATTTCTTTTGCATTTATTTTATTAATCCGTTTTCGACGAAATTCTTTTTCCGTCGAAAAACTTCACAAAATCAATTTCTTTTGCATTTATTTTATTCATCCATTTTCGACGGAACACATTTTTCGTCAAAAATCTTCGCCGGAATCCATTTTCCATCGAAAAACTTCATAAAATCAATTTCTTTTGCATTTATTTTATTCATCCATTTTCGACGGAATTCATTTTCCTTCAAAAATCTTCGACGGAATCCTTTTTCCGTCGAAAAACTTCACAAAATCAATTTCTTTTGCATTTATTTTATTCATCCATTTTCGACGGAATTCATTTTCCGTCAAAAATCCTCGACGGAATCCCTTTTCCACAAAAACTTCACAAAATCAATTTCTTTTGCATTTATTTTATTCATCCATTTTCGACGGAATACATTTTTCGTCAAAAATCTTCGACGGAATCCCTTTTCCATCGAAAAACTTCATAAAATCAATTTCTTTTGCATTTATTTTATTCATCCATTTTCGACGGAATTCATTTTTCGTCAAAAAACTTCGACGGAATCCATTTTCCATCAAAAATCTTCGACGGAATCCATTTTCCGTCGAAAAACTTCACAAAATCAATTTCTTTTGCATTTATTTTATTAATCCGTTTTCGACGAAATTCTTTTTCCCTCGAAAAACTTCACAAAATCAATTTCTTTTGCATTTATTTTATTCATCCATATTCGACGGAATACATTTTTCGTCAAAAATCTTCGACGGAATCCATTTTCCATCGAAAAACTTCATAAAATCAATTTCTTTTGCATTTATTTTATTCATCCATTTTCGACGGAATTCATTTTCCGTCAAAAATCTTCGACGGAATCCATTTTCCGTCGAAAAACTTCACAAAATCAATTTCTTTTGCATTTATTTTATTAATCCGTTTTCGACGAAATTCTTTTTCCGTCGAAAAACTTCACAAAATCAATTTCTTTTGCATTTATTTTATTCATCCATTTTCGACGGAACACATTTTTCGTCAAAAATCTTCGACGGAATCCATTTTCCATCGAAAAACTTCATAAAATCAATTTCTTTTGCATTTATTTTATTCATCCATTTTCGACGGAATTCATTTTCCTTCCAAAATCTTCGACGGAATCCATTTTCCGTCGAAAAACTTCACAAAATCAATTTCTTTTGCATTTATTTTATTCATCCATTTTCGACGGAATACATTTTGCGTTAAAAATCTTCAACGGATTCCGTTTTCCATCGAAAAACTTCATAAAATCAATTTCTTTTGCATTTATTTTATTCATCCATTTTCGACGGAATTCATTTTCCGTCCAAAATCCTCGACGGAATCCCTTTTCCATCGAAAAACTTCATAAAATCAATTTCTTTTGCATTTATTTTCTTCATCCATTTTCGACGGAATTCATTTTTCGTCAAAAATCTTCGACGGAATCCATTTTCCATCAAAAATCTTCGACGGAATCCATTTTCCGTCGAAAAACTTCACAAAATCAATTTCTTTTGCATTTATTTTATTAATCCGTTTTCGACGAAATTCTTTTTCCCTCGAAAAATTTCACAAAATCAATTTCTTTTGCATTTATTTTATTCATCCATATTCGACGGAATACATTTTCCGTCAAAAATCTTCGACGAGATCCAATTTCCGTCAAAAATGTTCGACGGAATCCATTTTCCATCGAAAAACTTCACAAAATCAATTTCTTTTGCATTTATTTTATTCATCCATTTTCGACGGAATACATTTTTCGTCAAAAATCTTCAACGGAATCCATTTTTCGTCGAAAAACTTCACAAAATCAATTTCTTTTGCATTTATTTTATTAATCCGTTTTCGACGAAATTCTTTTTCCGTCGAAAAACTTCACAAAATCAATTTCTTTTGCATTTATTTTATTCATCCATTTTCGACGGAACACATTTTTCGTCAAAAATCTTCGACGGAATCCATTTTCCATCGAAAAACTTCATAAAATCAATTTCTTTTGCATTTATTTTATTCATCCATTTTCGACGGAATTCATTTTCCGTCAAAAATCTTCGACGGAATCCATTTTCCGTCGAAAAACTTCACAAAATCAATTTCTTTTGCATTTATTTTATTAATCCGTTTTCGACGAAATTCTTTTTCCGTCGAAAAACTTCACAAAATCAATTTCTTTTGCATTTATTTTATTCATCCATTTTCGACGGAACACATTTTTCGTCAAAAATCTTCGACGGAATCCATTTTCCATCGAAAAACTTCATAAAATCAATTTCTTTTGCATTTATTTTATTCATCCATTTTCGACGGAATTCATTTTCCTTCCAAAATCTTCGACGGAATCCATTTTCCGTCGAAAAACTTCACACAATCAATTTCTTTTGCATTTATTTTATTCATCCATTTTCGACGGAATACATTTTGCGTTAAAAATCTTCAACGGATTCCGTTTTCCATCGAAAAACTTCATAAAATCAATTTCTTTTGCATTTATTTTATTCATCCATTTTCGACGGAATTCATTTTCCGTCAAAAATCCTCGACGGAATCCCTTTTCCATCGAAAAACTTCATAAAATCAATTTCTTTTGCATTTATTTTCTTCATCCATTTTCGACGGAATTCATTTTTCGTCAAAAATCTTCGACGGAATCCATTTTCCATCAAAAATCTTCGACGGAATCCATTTTCCGTCGAAAAACTTCACAAAATCAATTTCTTTTGCATTTATTTTATTAATCCGTTTTCGACGAAATTCTTTTTCCCTCAAAAAACTTCACAAAATCAATTTCTTTTACATATATTTTATTCATCCGTTTTAGATGGAATTCATTTTCCGTGAAAAATCTTCGACGGAATTCATTTTCCGTCGAACAACTTACAAAATCAATTTCCTTTGTATTTATTTTATGAATCTGTTTTCGACGAAATTCTTTTTCCGTCGAAAAACTTCACAAAATCAATTTCTTTTGTATTTATTTTAGTCATCCATTTTCGACGGAATACTTTTTTCGTCAAAAATCTTCGACGGAATCCATTTTTCGTCGAAAAACTTCATAAAATAATTTCTTTTGCATTTAATTTATTCATCCATTTTCGACGGAATTCATTTTCCGTCAAAAATCTTCGACGGAATCCATTTTCCGTTGAAAAACTTCACAAAATCTATTTCTTTTGCATTTATTTTATTCATCCATTTTCGACGGAATTCATTTTCCGTAAAAAATGTTCACAAAATCTATTTCTTTTGCATTTATTTTATTAATCCGTTTTCGACGGAATATTTTTTCGTCAAAAATCTTCGATGGAATCCATTTATCGTCGAAAAACTTCATAAAATCAATTTCTTTTGCATTTATTTTATTCATGCATTTTTGACGGAATTCATTTTCCGACAAAAATCTTCGACGCAATCTATTTTCCATCGAAAAATTCACAAAATCAATTTCTTTTGCATTTATTTTATTCATCCATTTTCGACGGAATACATTTTTCGTCAAAAATCTTCGACGGAATCCATTTTCCATCGAAAAACTTCATAAAATCAATTTCTTTTGCATTTATTTTATTCATCCATTTTCGACGGAATTCATTTTCCGTCAAAAATCTTCGACGGAATCCATTTTCCGTCGAAAAACTTCACAAAATCAATTTCTTTTGCATTTATTTTATTCATCCATTTTCGACAGAATTCATTTTCCGTCAAAAATCTTCGACGGAATCCATTTTCCGTCGAAAAACTTCACAAAATCAATTTCTTTTGCATTTATTTTATCAATCCGTTTTCGACGAAATTCTTTTTCCATTTTCCGTCGAAAAACTTCACAAAATCAATTTCTTTTGCATTTATTTTATTCATCCATTTTCGACGGAATACATTTTTCGTCAAAAATCTTCGACAAAATCCATTTTCCATCGAAAAACTTCATAAAATCAATTTCTTTTGCATTTATTTTATGCATCCATTTTCGACGGAATTCATTTTCCATCCAAAATCTTCGACGGAATCCATTTTCTCTCAAAAAACTTCACAAAATCAATTTCTTTTGCATTTATTTTATTCATCCATTTTCGACGGAATTCATTTTCGTCCAAAATCTTCGACGGAATCCATTTTCCGTCAAAAAACTTCACAAAATCAATTTCTTTTGCATTTATTTTATTCATCCATTTTCGACGGAATTCATTTTCCGTAAAAAATGTTCACAAAATCTATTTCTTTTGCATTTATTTTATTAATCCGTTTTCGACGGAATACTTTTTCGTCAAAAATCTTCGATGGAATCCATTTTTCGTCGAAAAACTTCATAAAATCAATTTCTTTTGCATTTATTTTATTCATCCATTTTTGACGGAATTCATTTTCCGTCAAAAATCTTCACATAATCAATTTCTTTTGCATTTATTTTATTAATCCGTTTTCGACGGAATACTTTTTTCGTCAAAAATCTTAGACGGAATGCCATTTTTCGTCGAAAAACTTCATAAAATAATTTCTTTTGCATTTAATTTATTCATCCATTTTCGACGGAATTCATTTTCCGTCAAAAATCTTCGACGGAATCCATTTTCCGTCGAAAAACTTCACAAAATCAATTTCTTTTGCATTTATTTTATTCATCCATTTTCGATGGAATTCATTTTCCGTCCAAAATCTTCGACGGAATCCATTTTCCGTCGAAAAACTTACAAAATCAATTTCATTTGTATTTATTTTATTAATCCATTTTCGACGAAATTCTTTTTCCGTCGAAAAACTTCACAAAATCAATTTCTTTTGCAATTATTTTATTCATCCATTTTCGATGGAATTCATTTTCCGTCAAAAATCTTCGATGGAATCCATTTTCCGTCGAAAAACTTACAAAATCAATTTCATTTGTATTTATTTTATTAATCTGTTTTCGACGAAATTCATTTTCCGTCGAAAAACTTCACAAAATCAATTTCTTTTGCATTTATTTTATTAATCCATTTTCGACGAAATTCTTTTTCCGTCCAAAAACTTCACAAAATCAATTTCTTTTGCATTTATTTTATTCATCCATTTTCGATGGAATTCATTTTCCGTCAAAAATCTTCGATGGAATCCATTTTCCGTCGAAAAACTTACAAAATCAATTTCATTTGTATTTATTTTATTAATCTGTTTTCGACGAAATTCATTTTCCGTCGAAAAACTTCACAAAATCAATTTCTTTTGCATTTATTTTATTAATCCATTTTCGACGAAATTCTTTTTCCGTCAAAAAACTTCACAAAATCAATTTCTTTTGCATTTATTTTATTCATCCGTTTTCGATGGAATTCATTTTCAGTCAAAAATCTTCGACGGAATCCATTTTCCGTCGAAAAACTTACAAAATCAATTTCCTTTGTATTTATTTTATTAATCTCTTTTCGACGAAATTCTTTTTCCATCGAAAAACTTCACAAAATCAATTTCTTTTGTATTTATTTTAGTCATCCGTTTTCGATGGAATACTTTTTTCGTCAAAAATCTTCGACGGAATCCATTTTTCGTCGAAAAACTTCATAAAATAATTTCTTTTGCATTTAATTTATTCATCCATTTTCGACGGAATTCATTTTCCGTCAAAAATCTTCGACGGAATCCATTTTCCGTCGAAAAACTTCACAAAATCAATTTCTTTTGCATTTATTTTATTCATCCATTTTCGACGGAATTCATTTTCCGTCAAAAATCCTCGACGGAATCCCTTTTCCATCGAAAAACTTCATAAAATCAATTTCTTTTGCATTTATTTTATTCATCCATTTTCGACGGAATTCATTTTCCGTCAAAAATCTTCGACGGAATCCATTTTCCATCGAAAAACTTCATAAAATCAATTTCTTTTGCATTTATTTTATTCATCCATTTTCGACGGAATTCATTTTCCGTCAAAAAACTTCTTTTGCATTTATTTTAATCCATTTTCCATCAAAAATCTTCGACAATCCATTTTCCGTCGAAAAACTTCACAAAATCAATTTCTTTGCATTTATTTTATTAATCCGTTTTCGACGAATCCTTTTTCCGTCGAAAAACTTCACAAAATCAATTTCTTTTGCATTTATTTTATTCATCCATTTTCGACGGAATTCATTTTCCGTCAAAATCTTCGACGGAATCCATTTTCCGTCGAAAAACTTCACAAAATCAATTTCTTTTGCATTTATTTTATTCATCCATTTTCGACGGAATTCATTTTCCGTCAAAAATCTTCGACGGAATCCATTTTCCGTCGAAAAACTTCACAAAATCAATTTCTTTTGCATTTATTTTATTAATCCGTTCCATTCGACGAATTCTTTTTCCGTCGAAAAACTTCACAAAATCAATTTCTTTTGCATTTATTTTATTCATCCATTTTCGACGGAATACATTTTTCGTCAAAAATCTTCGACGGAATCCATTTTCCGTCGAAAAACTTCATAAAATCAATTTCTTTTGCATTTATTTTATTCATCCATTTTCGACGGAATTCATTTTCCGTCAAAATCTTCGACGGAATCCATTTTCCGTCGAAAAACTTCACAAAATCAATTTCTTTTGCATTTATTTTATTCATCCATTTTCGACGGAATACATTTTCCGTCAAAAATCTTCGACGGAATCCATTTTCCATCGAAAAACTTCACAAAATCAATTTCTTTTGCATTTATTTTATTCATCCATTTTCGACGGAATTCATTTTCCGTCAAAAATCTTCGACGGAATCCATTTTCCATCGAAAAACTTCACAAAATCAATTTCTTTTGCATTTATTTTATTCATCCATTTTCGACGGAATTCATTTTCCGTCAAAAATCTTCGACGGAATCCATTTTCCATCTCTCGACGGAATCCATTTTCCGTCAAAAACTTCACAAAATCAATTTCTTTTGCATTTATTTTATTCATCCGTTTTCGACGGAATTCATTTTCCGTCTTCAAAAATTTTCCGTCGAAAAACTTCACAAAATCAATTTCTTTTGCATTTATTTTATTCATCCATTTTCGACGGAATACATTTTCCGTCAAAAATCTTCGACGGAATCCATTTTCCGTCGAAAAACTTCACAAAATCAATTTCTTTTGCATTTATTTTATTCATCACGGAATTCATTTTCCGTCAAAAATCCGTCCATTTTCCGAAAAACTTCACAAAATCAATTTCTTTTGCATTTATTTTATTCATCCATTTTCGACGGAATTCATTTTCCGTCAAAAATCTTCGAACGGAATCCATTTTCCGTCGAAAAACTTCATAAAATCAATTTCTTTTGCATTTATTTTATTCATCCATTTTCGACGGAATTCATTTTCCGTCAAAAATCTTCGACGGAATCCATTTTCCGTCGAAAAACTTCACAAAATCAATTTTTTTTGCATTTATTTTATTCATCCATTTTCGACGGAATTCATTTTCCGTCAAAAAACTTCGACGGACTCCATTTTCCGTCGAAAAACTTCACAAAATCAATTTCTTTTGCATTTATTTTATTGATCAGTTTTCGACGAATCCATTTTCCGTCGAAAAACTTCACAAAATCAATTTCTTTTGCATTTATTTTATTAATCCATTTTCGACGAAATTCTTTTTCCGTCAAAAAACTTCACAAAATCAATTTCTTTTGCATTTATTTTATTCATCCGTTTTCGATGGAATTCATTTTCCGTCAAAAATCTTCGACGGAATCCATTTTCCGTCGAAAAACTTACAAAATCAATTTCTTTTGCATTTATTTTATTAATCCGTTTTCGACGGAATTCATTTTCCGTTGAAACAATTCACAAAATCAATTTCTTTTGTATTTATTTTAAAATCATCCGTTTTCGACGGAATACTTTTTTCGTCAAAAATCTTCGACGGAATCCATTTTTCGTCGAAAAACTTCATAAAATAATTTCTTTTGCATTTAATTTATTCATCCATTTTCGACGGAATTCATTTTCCGTCAAAAATCTTCGACGGAATCCATTTTCCGTTATTCTCAAAATCAATTTCTTTTGCATTTATTTTATTCATCCATTTTCGACGGAATTCATTTTCCGTCAAAAATCTTCACAAAATCAATTTCTTTTGCATTTATTTTATTAATCCGTTTTCGACGGAATATTTTTCTTTTAAAACAATTCGTCAAAAATCTTTTCCGACGACGAATCCATTTTCCGTCGAAAAACTTCACAAAATCAATTTCTTTTGCATTTATTTTATTCATCCATTTTCGATGGAATTCATTTTCCGTCAAAAATCTTCGACGGAATCCATTTTCCGTCGAAAAACTTACAAAATCAATTTCATTTGTATTTATTTTATTAATCTGTTTTCGACGAAATTCATTTTCCGTCGAAAAACTTCACAAAATCAATTTCTTTTGCATTTATTTTATTAATCCATTTTCGACGAAATTCTTTTTCCGTCCAAAAAACTTCACAAAATCAATTTCTTTTGCATTTATTTTATTCATCCGTTTTCGATGGAATTCATTTTCAGTCAAAAATCTTCGACGGAATCCATTTTCCGTCGAAAAACTTACAAAATCAATTTCCTTTGTATTTATTTTATTAATCTCTTTT
>JAVKPL010002553.1:0-18451 GCA_032173675.1 Gastrolobium villosum | reverse complement strand
TAACATATTTTTTTAGGGAAAGTATCATCTTACACCAATATAAAATCTTAATCGTTGATTTTTGTAAATTTAATAATTATAATTTTTTGAGTTATATTTAGTAATTAATTTATTAATTCCAATAAGTTATAATCATTAGATTGACAAAAAAATTAATAATTTAGATATGTGGTAGGATATTGTAACAACCAATTAGAATTACTACCAATGTTACTATTGATCAATTTCACCGTTAGATCAATTATATTGATACAACGATTATATTTATTTCTATCTTTGTTTGGTTATGATTCCCCATATTAAATACTTTATACTTTACATTAAACATGGAAAATCATTAGAATGCAAAGATGAAAATAAATATAATCATTGGATCAATATAATCGATCTGATCGTGAAATAGATTGATAATAATATTGATAATAACCCCATGATATATCCTAACAGTTTAAATATAGTGTCAAACTTTTTTAGTTTGAGAATATTGTCAAAGAATTTTGTCCTATCCGTGTGTGTATATATTTTTTAAGGGTAAAGTGTGTATCATTTTAAAGGATGTAAAGTTATATCATTTTAAGAGAGAGAAAGAGATAGATAAAGGAGAAGATAGAGTTGACAAAAAAAATAAAGGTGTGAGTCTCACTTCTTTGTGAGAGTGAAAGAATATAAGTTGTGTCATTTTGAAGGATAAATACTTTTATCAACTTTAATGACGTGTATAACATTAATTTATTTTAAAAATGGAATGAATACCAAAAAAAATAAAAAAATGGAAACTTGGACCAAGTTAAACAAACCCTAAACCTTTGATTTTTAATGGTGACTATGTATGTATCTCTGAGACTCCCTCGCTGGCACCATTTCGTGAATACCTTCACCCTCACTCGTCAGTGTAATTTCCTTTATTGTAGAATGTAAATGCCCTAATGTTTTTATGAGGTTGTTGTTCTTTCTACATTGCAATTCACTTGTGAAATGAACAGGATTCGCGTTCCCTTTTGGTGAATTACAGTTACAGGGGAAGGGAACGGTGACTGGTAGTGGTAGGGTTTTTGAATCCTTTTCTGCTAAAGCTATGCCTTGGTGGGAAGGTGTTCAGGAACCCAGGGTTCTCGTTGCACCCGGTAAGTTACAGTTGCTGATTATTTATTTCAAGCTTTGTGCTAGTTCGAGATCTTTTTTATTTTTTATTTTTAAATTAACTTTTGCATTACTTTGCAATCATGTGTTAAATGTTAATGCCTTCTTTTTTTCTTCTCCAAGTGCAGATCCTGGTACAAATGGAAATGGTTTGGGACGTATGATATTGCTCCGTCATCCCAAATCTGGTAATTCAAAGAATATTCAATATTTTTTATGTTCTTCTTATCATGTTTTTGTTACATACTTATATTTATATAAATATATTATTTATTCTTATTTGTTTATCTTGATATATTATTATATATTAGATACAGTTCTGTTAATGGCATTACATTACACTACTTTGCTATAAATATTTCTCGATGAATTGGACCTTGTTGAGGCTTTTGAATGTCGTGTTTGTCTTTCTGTCTCTTCTTAGGCTCTTTCATATGTTTTAACTTGTTTGACAGGAAATGCAACGCAATATCTCTTTGTAAATGGGGTGCTTCAAGAACTTCAATGGTTTAAGAACTTATATGGATCTTGGTTCTTGGGAGATTATATAAGTGAAGGTAGATGTTCAGTTTTCTAAAGATGCAAAGTGTGCATTTTGCATTTTTATTAATGTTTATGTCATGTGGTGCATTATTTTCTCTCATTAATCTCTTATCTGATGAAATTATTCACTTCTATTTTTCTTTAAAATGATATTTTTGTTCCTGCTATGTTTATCTCATCCTCTTGTACTTTTAACCAATACTTCAGAAAAAATAAAAATCCCCTGTTCTTATCTTAGTCTGAATGCAAGCATTATGATTCCTCTTATGTTAGTAGTCTCGTGATCTTCCACTCATGAAGAAACTATAGTGAAACAATAATTTTTGACAGAAATTCTTTCAATTTTCATCATCATTGTCTTTATTTTGTTCTCCAATAGATGGTCGTCTGTATTTATCCACGCCAGTTGATCCTGTTTTCATCATGTTGCCAATATTTGATGAAGCTAGAATGAAGGTAATTTTATGTATCTTTTCAACCATGGTAATTGGAAGATATTTCTTATTTCCAATTTGTTTTCCATTTGAGTAAATTCTTGGTCAACTGTTGCTGACAAAGCAGGAATAATAGTTGCACATCTGACACCTCATGTATAGAGTCCACCCACACTAATAATTGTAAGTTTAACCTTAGATGAACACACACACACAAAGCCAAAGATATGCCTTATTTGTGAGGTCCACTAAACTTCTTTTTTTGAGGTCCACACTAATAATTGATTAGGTCTAAACTGCGTTTTTTCTCCCACCAAAAAATATATCTTTGAAAATCACCGGTTGCTTTAAAATGCATGCAGAAAGGGGGTGATCTTGGGAAGTTCAGGCAATTGGATGAGATCTTGTTTATTGATGGGTATCCTGGATATCAGCAGTTAATGTCCGTTGTGGAGAACTGTATGCAAGTAGTTTGTGACGTCAAAGGTGATCCATGCTTGTACACCTTCTATTTACAACTTTAGTCTGAAAATTTGCCAAGTTATTTATGATTTAATTAATATATGGGGAAGATAGTGAGGAAAGAAAATGAGAAGTTTGTTGTTGGCTTTATGTCTTTTATATTGCTGATGACTGCAAAGTATGGTGACCTCATTGTTAATCATATTCTTTCTTGTTTTTAGTTTGCCTGGTTCTGTGAATCAGTAGAGGATATGATTCTATCCTTCGACATCAGTTTCCCTGTGCAATGTTGTAATAATATACTGTCTGTAAGGTGTGGCTGTCTCATGGGAAAACATATAAAAGATTGCACTTAAACTGTACCGAGATCATATTTTCTTTATGGTTGTGGTAGTTAAATATTGTTGTGTAACTAAATCTATCCTCTTCTATCCCCTGTTCATATGCAGAAGTTGGATCCTTAAAATTCTTTAGGCTTGATGATTCAAAGGTTCTACGTTGGCTGTGCTATAAGGTTGTCTTTATTTCCTTTATTGTCTTTTAGTTTGCATGAAAACGATGTTTAAATCCCCCCACCCCCAAAACAAAAAAACAAAAAGAGAGAAAAAAAAAAAAGTTGTATACACCATGTAGCTGCATAAGAAATCCCATCCTTCATATGCTATTCTGGAGGTATAATATTTTAGCAGATGGATGTCTGAACTTAATGTTTTTCATGTAAATGTGACTAAGACAGAAACAAGACTCATTTATTTTATCATACTGTAAACTTCGCATCGGTACAGAGTCGTACTCTATCTCTTGAGTTGGTTGTTGATCCAAGTATCCCTCTATAAAGTATCCCAACGGATACTTGGGTTGCATTTTAACTTTTCTTTTTATCTTTCGGCATATGTTTGGCCGTCTTTGATTTAGTTGGTAGAAAACTTTTCACTTGTATTGAAGTTTGTTATATTTTTTTCTCTTATTTTAGGTTTGTCAGCTAAAACAGACACTACCCACATTGGACAAAAACTATGCTGTTCAATCAGAGAAAGACGCATGTAAATGTCTATTACCATTCTGTTCTTCTAGCTTTTGGAGAATTTTATTCTGTTGAGGTTTTTATTTTGTGTAAATTCTCGCTGAAATATTGTTGGCATTCAAAACAAACAATTATATGTTACGTTAGTTGTTAAATTTGGAAAATAGAAATAGGATAGCTGAATTTAACCTTTTTGTTAATAGGTTGTCTACTTTCCTTCTATGTGAAAAACCATGCTTGTGGTTTTTGGTTTTTGTCTTGTTTGAGGAATTAACAATTAAGGATACATTTCCTCTCTGTCTAATTCTAGGTTGGTACATGAGCAAAATACACATCTATATATATTAATGCTTCCCGTGTAGTTGTGTATTTAAATACTTGAAGCACCTATATTTTTATGATATTCCCCAATCCCTAGATAGTAAATATTGATGGTGATGCTTGGCTTCATACTTGAAGTGCATCTCTGGTCTCTTTATGTCACAGTTTTGCTGTTGATTAACTTACTGATGTTACTGATGCAGTGGTTGATGCAGTGTCTATATTAGGAGAGTATTTGAAGGAAGAGCCTTGGTTGCAGTTTTTATGTAACCATCTTAAGTACGGCCTTTCAGAATGTCTTATTATAAAGATTTTACTTAATATATTCCTTGTGGTTACAATAGAAACCAAATGGTATTCTTTAAGATGCCTTGAGGATATTTTGCTTTTGCAGGTTAAATATACTTGAGGTTACTGGAAAAGCACAAGTAAATGGTGAAGGAAGTAACTCAGTTTTATGTAATGAATTACAGGTATTCACTGGGACACGAGAAGAATTGAGTATATAGACTTTGCCCATTTGGATTGTAATTTTTTGTTTACTGCTAATTTTATCAGGAACAGAAGGATGATAAAAAGGTTACAATTGCCAAGAAAGGTAGACAAGCAAAGAAGGTAAAATTGGAGACAGAATCACATAACATCAAAGACATGTTTTCGAGGGCTTCCCGAAGAAAAAACTAAATTGGAAGGAACACCCACCAAAATGCCACTATTCACCAATTTTTTTACATGTCACGCGAACAATGTTATTTACCAATCTGCCATCGTTTTCTACCTGGTGTGGATAAGCACGGGGTCACATTTTTATGGATAACAAGTATCAATTTTAAAAAAAAAAAATTAAAAAAATGAAGTTAGCCCACCATGTAGGCGAACTTATTATTAATTTATCTTTTGTTCACTAAAAACGTATATGTTAAACCGAGTTGTTACATTGGGTAGCGAACTTGCCTCCGTGGCTGATTGGGAAATAATACTGTTCGGGTGACATTTAGATAAAAAAGTTGGTGAATAGTGACATTTTGGTTCCATAGTGGGAATGGGTCATTGTCATATTGTATCCTTTTCTAGACCTGCGAGCAGTGGATAAGCACTGGGTCACATATCGTGGTTTGTAACGTCGACATTCTATTATTATTTATTATCAATTTATCTTTCGCATGCAGTATATGTTATCGAATTTAATATCCATAACTTTTGAGCCCTCATAACGTATGGTGTATATTTTGAGAATTCGAGTATTTATCTCCATCGTTTCCCTACCCTTTATTATTGTTCTTTTCGTGTTTTTTTTTTACGCATTCCTAGCGAAGATGCTGACAACACGCAAACAAAGGTATTAAAACATGTCAACACATCATAGGCTGAAGGCTACAACCTATAAGTGGGTCAAGTTGACGCAGCTTTTGTGGATTTTACAGTTTAAATCATTAAAAAGTTAAAAAACAAACTAAATATCATAAAATGAACATTAAACTTAGGTTGCAAAATGTCAAAAATTATATTGCTGTCATCACACTTAAATTATATTATAAAGAATATTTATAATTTTCAAATACAATAAGACAAAACTAAAAAAAATAAAAAATCAAATTATAGTAAATTAAGTCACCGATCGTTCTGGTCCAAACTCGTTAAATACACAAGTTAAAATATTTCAATTTTTGATGAGTCACATTTTAAATAATTTAATCATTTTGGTTTTGACATGCGAAAGGATACATCATATATGTGGATGTGATGTGATGTACAGCTTGTAAAGAAAAACGAAAGTTATTAAATGATAAATTGTGTCATCATTAAAATAGGTTGGACTTGGGTCATAAAAAAGCCTGTTTAATAAAAAAAGTTGTAGGCCTACTTTCAAAAGATCGGGTCTATAAGCCTACAGGCTGACCTATATTGTACTATTTATTTTAAATAAAATAAAATAGAGTAACTATGGCTTGAAAAAAAAAAGATATAAATTTAATCAATTGCAATTATTTATAACTTATTTATATTCGATTATATTTTAATAGAAATATAATTTTTTTCTTATATAAGAGGAACCAACATCTCAACATGTTAGATTATGTATATGAATATATTAAAAGTTTTTTGGGAGAGGTTATACTTACGACAAGCATCATGATGTGTTTGTTGGATTCATGTAATTATTTTAATTTACATAGTATGGATTTGTTTGTTGGATCTGATATGAAATATATGTTATTTAGTTTGAGCGTTTTGCTTTTGAAAATGACTTAAATCCATATTGTATGAGTTTTGTTATGATTCATAATTCTATTTGGACGTTGAAATTATGATTTTTTGGTGTAGCAACAGAATTTCAGTACTTTGTAAAGTTGATTTATGGTTATGCTTGGAAGTTAAAAATTAACAGGATAACGGACGAAACTAGACCATTTGTTTTTTTATAAACGAGTCAAGTCAAGCTAACAGTTATACTCATATTAGACTTGGGCCCAGGCCAAATTAAAATTTTCTAACATAGACTTGGATTTTTCGGGGCAAAGCTTGACCCACCCCAACCCACTTTCACCCCTTGTAAGTATAAATCCGCCGATACCCTTCCATTCCGTTGGGTTGGACTGGTGCAAACAGTTTTAACAAACTTGATCATTTGTGACATGAAAAGAAAAATCCTTGATAATAGAATAATAAAATAGTTATTTGGAATATGTTTTTTAAGCAAATAAATTTATCTGCCATAGAGACATGAAAGAAGTGATCTCCATTATTATTTATTTATTTTTTCTCTCATTCCTCTATGCTTTCTTTTTCTATGGTAGAGACAAATTTATTAATTTCAAAAGCAGAAATCATATTCTCATTATTTAAGCACATTATTTTTACACGATATAATTGGTTATTTATTTAAAAGAGACATACACGTATCTGCAGCTGCACCTGATAGCTTCCCATGGAGTCATCATCAGCATATCCGTTTTACAAATAGAGTATATGCGCAAGCTATTGAGTGTTTAGTTTTCAAGAAAAAAACCAATAATAAAATAAAACTATAAAGAAATAAAAGGAAGGGAAGTCTTAGCGTCTTACAAATAGAATATCCGTATATTTAAGATTGAAATGTCTGGAGGAGTATTTTGTCAAAATAAACATTAAAATAAAGGAAAAAGACTTCTCATACTATAGGAGAAGTCTCTTCTCATGTGTCATACAAAATTTGTGTCAATCTCATGTGTCATACAAAATTTTTGTGTCAATATTTTTTTTTCTTCACATGTGAAACCCACCACTTCTTCTCTTTGCTAAAAGCTTATAACTTCTCCTATTGCACGAGAAAATTTCACCTCTTGCATAAAATGTTTTTCCAAATAATTCATCTCATGATTTCTTATTCCATATGATGAAAGTTTAAATAGAGACAGTATAATTTGAAAACAATAAATATCTACTATAATAACTAAACATATTGAAGTAAAACAAACTACCCACTATTAGTACTTACCTAATAACTATTTAGAATCTATCCACTAACTTGAAATAAATCAATAATTTTAAAAATAAAAATAATAATAAAATAACAAAATCGTAATATTTCCTCCCCTAAAGTTACTCTTGTCCTCAAAAGTAAGATCAACTGAATGAATAATCTTCAATATCTAAGTTAGCCTCTCTATTGTTGTTGATTGAAAAATATCCTCAAGCTATGACCCTTTCTTTCCTCTTCTCAAAGAATTTTAGAAGTGAAGCTCTCATTTAATATTTCATATCTAAACCAAAAAATTGTGGTCTAATTGAGTGGTCTTATTTGATTGAGATACTTTGACCATGTTCAAATTCTTAATAACAATGGCAGAGTTAAGGGGGTTGCTCTATCGGTGGTGAGAGAAAGAGATAAATGTTTGAGTGTAGAAACCTAAGGAGTGCAATGTAAACAATGACAATGGATATGAGGTTGTAGTTTGGTCGTTGATACTAGAGCATCTAGCCGATTGGAGAGTTTGGTAAATATCTCCTTCGATTGAATGGACAATGCTCAAACTATATCTTCTAATTTTTTCAATCGTTTGTCCATGACTGTCGTTTGGCTCTGATACCAAACTGTTTGTTACACATGTAGAATTATGATAACTTTACTGAGGAAGTTTGACCTCTTATGTAAAGTGTTTTTCTAAATAATTCATCTCATGATGAAGTTTGACCTCTTGTGTAAAGTGTTTTTCTGAATAATTCATCTCATGATTTCTTATTCTATACAATGGTAGTTTAAATAGATAAATTACAAGTTGAAAATAATGACTACCCCACTAAATATATTGAAGTAAAACAAACTATCCACTGCTATACTTACCTAATAACAGCCTAAAATCTCTCTACTAATTTAAAATAAACCAACAATTTAGAAAATAAAAAATAATAATAAAATAGGCGCATGCAAAATTAAAATAAATAAGGAAACACGCATTTAGCTTTAAATTATAATAAATTAAAACTACAATATACTTTAAATTAAATTAAATGCTCTTCATCTTCCCACCGTTCTCCAACATCTCCTTTCGTCTTGGAGACTCAACTTTCTTAACTCTCTCTCTCTCTCTATATATATATATATCTCTCTCTCTCTCTCTCTCTGCAGGTGTTCTTCTTCTTCAACACTGCAACTGCAAGGTAAATTACTTAAAAACTCTTGCTTATTTGCAGCACAACATGCACACACCACTTGTGTTTACTTTGGATTGCTTTTGCAGCAGTTTGATTGTTAGTATTATAATTTTCGTAAAGTTATGCTTCGTTGTATGATGTTTATGCTGTTAATGAATTTATGGCTGTTGACTGTGTTTCACGAAACTCAATGAAAAAATCAAGTTGTTCTTTAACGAATAATAGATAAGGGTTTTTTTTTTTTTTTTTTTTTTTTTTTTTTTTTTATCTTCCTCTTCTTTCTTGCCAAAAATGAAGAAGCTAAATTAATATAGTAAGTTCCATTTGAATACAAAGATTGCCAACTTATTGAGTTGAGTAATGCTACTCACACACGCTTCCACATACACCGCTTCATATTTGCTCAGTTTTCAACATCTAATTGTAGTTGGTCTTGCCTAAACTTTTATACATGTTAAATATCAAGATACAAGAGGAATTGATAGTAATCCTTGTTGTGTTAAACTACACAACATTGGTTCTATTATATAGCAAACCAATTGAAGAATACAATGAGACACACACAATGTGGGACTAACACTCTTAACACAATGAGACACACACAATGTGGGACTAACACTCTTAACACAATGAGACACACACAATGTGGGACTAACACTCTTAACACTCCCCCTCAAGCTGTAGCATATAGATCATATGCTACAAGTTTGATACATAAATAATACTCCTATTAGGAACCAAAAGCAACAGTGCTACATCAACAAAATGAAATGACCAAGTAACATAACATCAAAATAAATCTCCTATATGAGAAACCAAAAATCAACAATGTGCTAAAAATGGTGTCGGAATGAACATCAACATGGAAGATGCCGGAATTATCATCGGCAAAGACAACAGTGCTGGAATGACCATCAGCAACATGGACGGTGCTCCCCCTCAAGAGGAACTTCGGTGCCGGAATTATCATCGACAAAGACAACTGTGCTGGAATGACCATCAGCAACATGGAAAGTGCTCCCCCTCAAGAGGAACTTCGCAGCCGGAATTATCATCGGCAAAGACAACTGTGCTGGAATGACCATCAGCAACATGGAAAGTGCTCCCCCTCAAGAGGAACTTCGGAGCCGGAATTATCATCGGCAAAGACAACTGTGCTGGAATGACCATCAGCAACATGGAAAGTGCTCCCCCTCAAGAGGAACTTCGGAGCCGGAATTATCATCGGCAAAGACAACTGTGCTGGAATGACCATCAGCAACATGAAAAGTGCTCCCCCTCAAGAGGAACTTCGGAGCCGGAATTATCATCGGCAAAGACAACTGTGCTGGAATGACCATCAGCAACATGGAAAGTGCTCCCCCTCAAGAGGAACTTCGGAGCCGGAATTATCATCGGCAAAGACAACTGTGCTGGAATAAACTTCAGCAACATGAACAATGCTCCCCTGAATAAGAAGCCAAAATAAAGCCAAACAATGGCAAAACCAAATAACATCCACCGACAGTACATAAGAAAAAAAAAATTCCATGAGCTCCATGAGTCTTCACAAACCTGCAAAATGAGAAGTGAAAGAGAACAAGTAGACAGATCTGAAAATAAAAATATATCAGAGAAGAAGAAAAAAAAATGACCAAAACGCAGATCTGGAAAGCAACACAGATCTAGAACGGAAATGGCCGGAGAAAAGGAAGACACGGTCGGAGAATGGACGATGCGGCCGGAGAATCAGCCACGATCGAAGATGATGACCGGAAAAGAAGGAGACACTACCGGAAAAAGAGAAACACTGCCGGAGGAGATAAAAAGACACAGATCTGAAACGTGAACGATCTGGAACAACGGTCTGAAATGTGAACGATCTGGAACAACAGAGATGGATGATGCGACCGGAGAATAAGACATGGTCGGAGAGGATGACCGGAAAAGAGGAAGACGCAGCCGGATAATTCCCAGATCTGAAACAAAAAAAAAAATGATCCAGCCGGAGAATAAACGCAGTCAGAGATAAAAATAAAAACGAAACAGATCTGAAAGAGAAAAAAAATGTAATAGAAGGGAAAAGAAATGAGACAGATTCGGATGAAAAACCAGATCTGGAAAATTCAAAAATCAATGGGAGAGAGAAGAAGGAGATGCTGCAGGAAAATAATGATAACAAACGAAACAGATCAGTGACGATGCAAAACGAAAAATGCATGCAAAATAAAAAATAAAATGAAACAGATCTGAAAGAAAAAAAAAATTGCAACAGAAAGAGAAAAGAAATGAGACACAGGACTGGATGAAAAACCCAGTAGAGAGAGGATGATGACCCAAAACAATGAAGAAATCACAGATCTAGGACAATGGAGATGACCCGTAGATCTGGAAAACCACAAATTGAAAAAGAAGATGAAAGCAAAAGTGACGGAAAAAGAAGATGAAAGGAACCAAAAGAAAAAGAAATAACAACGAGAATCCCTCAAGGAGGGTGATATCTCTCTATAACCATATTGAAATTATGGAAAATATGGAAAAGTGAACTAAGTTAAGCGGATTAAGATTCCTCTTGTTAGGCTCTAGATACCATGTTAAATATCAAGATACAAGAGGAATTGATAGTAATCCTTGTTGTGTTAAACTACACAACATTGGTTCTATTATATAGCAAACCAATTGAAGAATACAATGAGACACACACAATGTGGGACTAACACTCTTAACACAATGAGACACACACAATGTGGGACTAACACTCTTAACACAATGAGACACACACAATGTGGGACTAACACTCTTAACACCTCAAGGTTCTTTACATGGTATCAGAGCCTCGCCGTCCCCCACTTTCTCTTGTGGACTCTCTTAGCACAGGTAGGTTGGGCCTGTTGCATTATCCACTCTTCAAGCCCAATGGGCTCTCGTGTGAGGGGGCGTGTTGAGATATGTAGTCCCACATTGGTTGGATAAACAACTAATGTGGCCTTTATAAGGCCTTGAGCACTCTCACCCTTTGAGCTAGCTTTTGGGGTGGTGACCTCAAGGTTCTTTACAATACACATAAACTTTGATTCTTTCACCTTTGGAGATGTGACTCCTTCTATGTATCAAGCATCTTCCTATTGAAAGGGCCGACCCAGTTCAAATACCCACTTCGTGAGTGTCTGGGGAAGGGAATACTCTAGGCGGTCTTTCCCCTGCTTTTTGCATAGAGACTGATTCGAACCCGCGACCTGACACATCACGGCAAGCAAACTTACCGCTGAGGCAAGCCGGCCCTTCAAGCATCTTCCTATTGAGTTATAATAAAATCATGATCATCAAAACCACTGCATGAATATAGAAGAACCCAATTGGAGTGATGTGGTTTAGAATGCGATGCTGTTGTTCCATTAGGAATGCATCTACGCAACCCTTTGGCTGGTTTTAAAGACTGAAGCATCCTTCAGGGGAATATCCCCCGTATTCGTTCTCATACATGTTCATCAGTTTCTTGTATTCTCTGTTTAAGCCTTCTTACCCATTTCCCACTTCAGAAATTGCTGTCATCCAAGTTTGGTTCATGTAGCTAGAAGATTTCTCCATTCTGCTTCCTTCCTCCAATCTTAATTGAAGGATTGCTTCAGACAATTTGTGGAATTTAAGAAAAAGCAAAAGATGCCCTTGCATAGAATCTGAATTTCCCTTTGTCTTCATGTCTATCTGTCCTTGCAAAAGTATAAACAAGTGTGAAAATTTAAATTATTATTGATAAGGTAGTATAGTCCATTTTAGATATTGCTTCGAAAACTCATATTTTTCTCTTGATCAATTAGGTTTCAAGGAAGCTTATAAAAAAAGAGAGGAGAACATCTGTTTTCTGCAGTACCCATGGCAGGGCTAGATTTTGAAGCCCTTTATGTTGACAGCCATGATATTCTGAATATATTTGCTGCTGAAGGTGTTGAGTTCCTTTTATCTTGTGAAGGGAAGGTAAGCTTAGTTTCTGCAGAACCCTCCTTCTCTTTTATGTGTGTGTGTTGCTTAGACAATAGGCTTGTCAATATATTCAACTTGAGATCAACTGGCTGTTTCAATAGTTTAACTTCTAAACTATCCTAAGGTTCTCTCTCTCCTTTTTTTTTCTCAATAAAAAAAAGGGTAAATCCAACTTAAAAAAGAAAAGAAAAAATCATTTGCATAGTTTGTGATCTTGGTTATTGTATCTAATACTTGCCATCTTTGAATCACGAGATTAGGTACCCTTGTCAGAATGCAATGGGAAAATCATCTGCTTATTTTTCTCAGCAAACTGGTGCAGGCCTTGCTGTGCTTTCATTCCCCATCTGGTTGAACTTTATGAAACACTGAGGAAGAGGGGAATAAGTCTAGAGATCATCTTCATCTCCTTCGACCGTGATGAGGATGGATTTAAAGAACACTTTAAGAATATGCCATGGCTAGCCGTCCCATTTGATGTAAATTTACACAGAAGACTGATTGACAGATACCAAGTTGATCGAATCCCATCATTCATTCCATTATATTCAGATGGCATAACGGTTGAAAAAGACTTGACTGGGTGCATTGAGGATTATGGTACTGATTCATTTCCTTTCACAAGGAAGAGACATGAGGAATTGAAAGCCATTGATAAAAGGAAACGTGAAGAAGGGAATTTGGAAGAATTATTGGCACATGAAGGACGCGACTTTCTCATTTCAGAAGATGATAGAAAGGTAGCCTAATGCCCTTCTTGGAGTTGTTTATATGTAGTAGTTACACACATATGACATGTCTTATTGTTGCAGGTACCTGTATCTGAACTAGCTGGTAAAACTATAGGCCTATATTTTTGTGCCTTCTGGTCTCCTCCTTGCCGTGCCTTCACTGTCCAACTTATAGATGCATACAACAATCTCAATGCTGCAAAAGGACACTGCTTTGAGATTGTTTTAATCTCAACAGATAGGGACCTTACAGAATTCAATGTCAACATAAGTACTATGCCGTGGCTTGCTATCCCATTTGAGGATAGAACAAGGCATGATCTTTGTAGAATATTTGATATAAAGGGGATTCCAGCTTTGGTTCTCATTGGACCAGATGGCAAAGTCATTGGTGAGAATGGGAAGTTTATGGTCTCCTCATATGGTGCAGAAGCTTTCCCATTTACTGAATCACGGGTGAGAGAACTAGAAGCAGCTCTGAGAAAGGAAGGAGAGGCTTTGCCTCAACAGGTTGAGGATGTCAAGCATGAACATGTACTGAAATTGGATATGGCCAAAGCTTATTTATGTGATTCCTGTAAAATGCAAGGGAAGTTCTGGGCATTCTCTTGTGATGTCTGTGACTATGACCTTCATCCAAGTTGTGTAGAAAAGGTCAACAAAGACCAAAGCTGGTAGAGAATTCAATCACCGGAAGTTTGCAACCAGATATATCAACTAGCTACTTTTCTAGTGATGGAATTATTCAAGTTGTGAAATTTAAGAAACTTATACACAAAGATCTTTCTTTCCTATCTGTCTGCTATTAAAACTTGCCATTTGAAATTAAGAGTGGTGTAAATCGGGTGAGTTTTGTAAGGGAAAGGTCTGAGTAGAATTACTCTATTTAAGAAAGTTTAGGCTTGCACTTTTTTAAAGCATGTATGGCTTATATTTAGAACATGTCTGTATAATAGTTTGATATGACTCTATACATACTCATAAGTAAATTTAATGGTGAAACAAATAAATAAATTACTGGAGTTTCTGTAACAGAAAATGTGTGTGGGAAAATAACTTATTATTTTCATATATTTCTTAGATTATTGAACAGTTTAAATTTTGCATGTCTTTCATATTGGATTTGCTACTTTGTTTTCCGAGTTATTATATGTTATTTCACCGCGTCTGATATTTAACATTATTTGTTCAAACAAACGTTAGGAAGCGTGGAAAAAATACTTTTAAGCGCAAATCTCTTCATCGCAACCGGTAAATCAGACAATTTATAAGAAGTTATACATTAATTTTGTCTGATGAGAAGTTAAAGAAAAACGGAATGATTTATTCCCTTGAGTTTTAGTCATGTTTTAAATTATCACATTATACTGAATTGTTTTAATTAACCCTTCTACTATGTAATAGTAACAAATTAGCACATCTGTTAAACAAGATGAAAGGGGCAAATTATATTTTAGCCAGGTAGGAATGAAGTTAGAACAATAACACATCTATAGCATCATCGACCAAAGTGTCATTGCTTGACAAATTTTTTACCTAAATACCACGTGAATGGTACTTTTACCAAACTGCCACACGACGTAATTCGCTACGACTGGTAGCGAGTTACGTTCGCCAATAATTTTGTGACATGTGGCATATTTTTACAAAAAAATTGACTAGACGAAGTTCGCTATTAGTGGTAGCGAATTTGATACACGATATGGCCACGTGTCATGAAATCATAGGCGAACGTAATTCGCAACCATTCATAACGAATTACGTCGTGCAGCAGTCCGGTAAAAAGTACTATTTGGTTAGCATTTAGATAAAGATTTTGCCAAACATTGGCACTTTGATCACTGTTCCCTGTCTACACCTCTTTTCAAAATATAGAACTTAAGAGTGATGCAATAAAACAGAAAATTATGTAGAGAGTAAACAAATATTACATGATTGTATGAAAGATTCGATTTTTCTACCGTCAATATAGATAACTTATTTATATTAAGCCCAAAACGTAGTTGTTTTGAGACGGAAATCAAGCTATTTTTATAAGGCTTTAATATTTCTAAAGTGAATGTAGATAAGTTATTTACATTCGCTCCCAAAATGACGTCATTTTGGTTTGAAAAACTAAAAAATTATAATGAAAAAGATATTATAACCCTGAAATAAATTATAATTACAAAAATACCTTAATTTTCGCCTCAAAACGACGTCGTTTTGGGCTTATTGTAGATAAGTTATCTACATTGACTGTAGAAAAAGTGGACCCTTTTTATAATTATAATTTATTTCAGGGTTATAATAGTTTTTTTCATTATAATGTTTTAATTTCTTAACCCAAAATAAAATTATTTTGGGAGCCAATGTAGATAAGTTATTTATGTTTACCGTAGAAAAATTAAACGTAAAATATTTAGTAGATGTTCAAAAAAAAAAACAATATTTAGTAGTTGTCGTTAAACTGAATCCAACGATTTTTGTGAAAATAGTTGTGATAAGATTTGTGATCTGGATAAAATATGGTAGGCCCATTAGAGGCCCAATAACACACAGAGAAGCTCAATCTCATTAAGTGTCCAGAGCTAAGCGCGATAGTCATCATCGCGCGCATGGCATGACGCGGTACACCCATCGCCCATGAAACCGCCCTTTGGCATGAACTCCATAGAGAAGGAAGCTAACTTAAGAGCCAAGGCAAACGCACCGCGCCATCTAGCTAATAAACAGAGAGGACAGCACCAGCTCGTCCCGACTCTATCAGGATAGATTGACATTAAGAAGATAAGGCTACTCAGGTCCTAGCCTAACCTGCAGCCCAAGCATAGCCAATCAGAAGCCATGTCGCCTTTATAAGGCGGCATCAGAACCGTTATATAAGCAGAGGGTACACACCCAGGTACAATCATCTAATTCATTAATAACATACATACACCTGTCTCTGATACTGACTTAAGCATCGGAGTGTCTTCGCAAGTACCCCATCCGGACCCATTGCGCCAGCAAAGGACAAAAACATACTGATCCTCAACAACTACTCCACGCCCAAGACAAAGCACATCATCCACATCTCAACTGTGTGTGATTTGTCCCAATACATATTGGTCAGCCCATAATCTATTTGGTTTGATTTGTATATCAGAAATTATTTTATTTTTTTTACAAATTTAAGGGAAAAGTGTTTATCATTTTAAATGACACAACTTATATCTTTTACTCTCACAAATAGGTGGGACCCACACATTTATTTCTTTTGTCAAAACTCTCTCTCCTCCTTCATCTATCTTTTTCTCTCTCTTAAAATGACATAACTTTATATCCTTTAAAATGACACACATTTTACCCCAAATTTAATCTACCTTTTGTTTTTGAGTATCGGCAATAGAGGTATAATACTATACACTTGTGGGGTTGCTTACACAATTTATAATAACAATTACTTAATTAATGAGTGCACGAATGAGCTATGGTTTCAAGAAGGACGAAGTCAGAGACATCCCGCAAAGTTTGGTTATTCTTTCATGGGGATAAACAAGAGATAGAATAGAACAATTCGTGTGGTTGTTACATTTGGGAAAAAAGGTCAAAATAGTTAAAAATAAAGCCAAAAATGGCTGCTAATTATTCAAGGAAGATTGGTTATTTACTATTCTTTTGTCGTTTGAAGTTTTGAACACCAAAAGAAACAGCAACAAACTAACAAAGTAAACAAATTAAACACATACCTCAAAGTCCATTGCTGAGGATATTCAAAAGAAACAAGATTATCCTATATTTTTTGTTTCATCATAGCAACGTCAGGAATTTTTGGTTACCACATAACAAAAACAACATAAGGGAAACACGAAAGGCTAAAAGCAAGGAACTTTCAATGGTCTCTTTCAAAGGGGTAGGAGATAAAACGTTATGGTTTCTGGGTTCCTTTAGTTTGGTCATTTGTTTTCATTGAAGAAGTACAAAAGATTTCAAGAGTTTTTGTAACAAAACGACAAAGAGAGTAATGTGGTTGCCAAAGAATCATTCTGACAAGAAGGATGGTGTGAATGGAATAGTAGCAGTGGCAATAGATAAAGAAAAGGGGAGCCAATGTGCACTCAAATGGGCTGTTGACAATATCCTCACCAGAAATGCAACTGTAGTTCTATCATGTCAAGCTTCTCACACCTTCTCTTTCTACATCACCTTCTCTTTTCAACCCAAGTGAGTATACCTCATATATACTCTTATGAAACTGGCATTAATAATAGCATCATTTTTTTTTTTTTCCATATAACTTGTTAACGTTGAAGGGCCGGCTTGGCTCAGCGGTAAGCTTGCTTGCCGTGGTGTGTCAGGACGCGAGTTTGAATCAGTCTCTCTGCAAAATGCAGGGGAAAGACTGCCTAGAGTAATCTCTTCCCCAGATACTCACGAAGTGAGTATTTAAACTGGGTCGGCCCTATAACTTGTTAATGTTGAGAGAGAGAGAGCCTTGGAGCAGCGATAAAGTTGCTTCTTCTCTGTGACCGAAAGGTCACGAGTTTGAATATGTAAAACAGCCAATTTACAAAGATGCTAGGATAAGGTTGTGTATAATCAACCCTCGTGCTATGTTAGTAGAAAGGTCAATGGACATAGTGTTTGAGTTGGTACTCCAAATGGCTACAAGATTGATTTCTTCTCACTTGGTTGATTGTAATGGCAGGGTTATTTGCAAGTGCTGATCAGAGTCCACCTGCATGCAAAGAAACCGATGGCCAAAACAAAAACATTTTCCTCCCATATAGTGTCTTCTGTACACGGAAAGATGTAAGTGGAAATGAAAACAACAAACATTTTGGAAGTGATTTTCATTTAGAATTCCGGACATTATTATAGAATCTTATCATCTCTTTGTGTTTTTTTTTTCATAGATACAATGCGAGGACGTGCTACTAGAAGATGTAGATGTAGCCAAAGCTTTAACTGAATATTCTGCTCAGGCAGGAATTGAGCACCTGGTTCTTGGCTGTTCAGCAAAAGCTGGTTTGCTCAAGTATGAATCCCCCTTCTACCTTCGATTCTAACAACACAAGCAATAATCAATATATGTAAATTTAAGGTATCCATAATAAAGAATAGAGTAAAGTAATTTTTGGCTCCTCAACAAAAATTACGAGGCCTATTTTAATTCCTTAGAAAAAAAATCGACTTGTGGTCCTTATGAAATTCAAAATAGACCCAATTAGACAAAATCG
>JAVKPL010002552.1:0-18451 GCA_032173675.1 Gastrolobium villosum | reverse complement strand
TCCTGAATAAATGCGTAAACTATAATCTGAAGTTCCTGATCTTAAGTAATTATACTAAACTCCTCCGATGTTAATATTTATTACACTCAACGTTCTTTCTGTTTGAAAAATTAGTACTACATTTCTTAAATTTATTAAGTACCATGCTTATATTTTAACTCCATTATTTACTTAATAAAATACATATATTTCATATTTTACGAAGGATAGTTTTTCAATGTCTTCCAAAAATAACAAAACAAGCAAAATATTATGGATATGGATCCATAATTCTAGAGCAGTGTAATAAGCTAATACTTTTTTTCTCAGAGATTGCCCTACTGCATCAGGATATGGATCCATTTGGTGACTTTCCCAAAACAAATTACTCAATTCTTCTCTACTAATCTCCAGCTGTAGATATTTGACAACTGTGCAACCAATTATGTGCATAGTTTACAGTTTGATTGACAAAAACCTTCATGACCATCCTGGTTTATATAGAGCACGATGATTTAGAATATCATGAGGATCACTTTGAACGCACTGCCAATGCTCATGAAATGATTTTGAATTATGTCTTGAAAATTCGCAGAATATGAACAACATATAATAGATCCTTGAGGTGAAGAAATATGATGTAGGTTGAAGTTATTAATTGGTCATCCTATTTAACAGTTGACAGGGGGGGGGGGGGGGAAAGATAAAAAAAAAACCTTGTGGCAAAGATAAACTATAAAAAAAATGTATAGTGAAAATCACTTTAAGATTGATAAAGATTTTATCAAAATGTAATGATTGTTTGGTTTGTATTAAAAAGGAACCGGAGGATTTTTTTAGGTACAGTAATTGTTAGGTTTCTATATTTGAAAATGTTGAGCACATTTATTTATTCTACAATAAAATTGCATTGAATTATGACAGAATATAAAAGTTTAGGTGCGAAGAAACTAATATAAGCATGGGTCTGCACAGCACCAAATTTAAAAGGCAAAACCTATTATTATGCAATATTAAAATAAAAAAATAAAAAATTATAGATACACGTTCCTGCAACAAAAGTGCATGTGATTTTCAAGAGTTTGTTCCTTTGTCACAGCCCATAAAATCATATGAAATTTGATAGACGTGTGTATTTCCCTTTGTCAAACTTCTTAAGCCATAAAAAGCAACTTTAACCCATAATTGTCTCGACTTTTGCTTTGGATCCCTTTTTCCTAATCATTGCATATTCTGTCAATCAAGAGGAGACATTAACAAAAACAAAGAAATGGTGATAGCAAGTTCCCCACACACAAAATTACAGGGGGTGGAGGGGTTACATAAATTATTGTTTTCAATCTCCATATATCATCCTTCATGAATTCAATTGTCATTTACTAAAGTGCAGGAGAGTTATGCTGTTGAATACTCTGCTTGACAACTTCAGTTGATGTATTGCTAGAGCTAGAAAACGTATACAACTACAGTAGCATTCAACTTCACACAGATTTTTTTGTAGCTAATATTTTAGTCCTACAATCAATAGTGGGAATCATGATACAATATAAAGAATAAAAGACACCACTGACATTGCACAAAGATCATGAAGATGCAGTGATACACACATGTTTGTGATATAACTAATACGATGTAAAGGACAATAAGAAATTTATAACTTACAGATCGTTCATAAGCGTGAACATGACCAGCAAATACAACATCCACTTTATACTCCACAAACCACTTCTCATACATTACTCTAACGGTCTCCCCTTCCATGTAGTGAGTCACATAACTACTATATATTGGACAATGTATGAGAACAATCAGCCATGGTGTTTCAGTCCTGTTCACCTTGGGTAACTCCTTTTGAAGCCATTTGTATTGAGGAGTGTATTTACCTTTGGAAAACAAGAAAATGAAAATCTGTATCTTCACAAATCAACATAATTACTTTGTGCATGAGAGCATCTGTGATCCTGAGTTGTGCATAATGAGCATGTTTTCGTACATAGCATAAACCACAAACACTAATTCAAGTATATTCATTGGACTAAAGATATAAACTCGAGAGGTAGGGTATAGACCCCGGGTTGATTAATTGGCTTATGGGATATGTTTAGTCTATCTCACATACACTTAAAATATATGAGCGCATTTTGCTCGTAATTATCAGCAGTCATTAAAGAAAAAAATATCCCTAATTTCATTATTCCTTTATAAAGGTTTATCCGTTGGGTAGAAACAACCTCTCCCTTCTTAAAGCTGTTTGTGGAGAAACTATGCATCATGCAAATTGACAAAAATTAGAGAATGTCACTATTAGAGATATATAAAACCATTAATATAACCTCACCCAACAGCTTAAACTTTTGGGTTAAAATAGTTCTTTACAGTCACTATTCAAAACTGTCTATTTATTTGACAAAGATTGCACAATAGATATTCAAAAGCTAGTAGGAAATTTTGAAAACAAAAGACATTACCAAAAGCTGAGTAAGAAGACATAACAATGATGTATGCTGAAGCTCTCTTGATAGAGTACCACAATGGAGATGTGCTATCTGATACTTTGTACGGTACATGATAACGAGAAGTATAAGGCTTGAACGGTCTAGTTTCTCCCTGCAGTAAAACTCTGTAGTTTTAAATCTAATTATTAAAGACTTTGCACAAGTGTGTATAAATATCAAAAAAGAACCCTCCAATAGAAACAAAGCAATTCAAATAACAAGTCACAGAAAGTCCAACTTGAAAACAACATAGTCAAGTACTCAGGTATTAAACACATACAAGTTGCGGAGCAAAATCAATTTCATGATTTCCTGCAGTCCAAATCCAAGGTTGATAGGCAGCAATTCTCTCAGTGAACCTTCCCCAGGTATCCCACCTCGTGTTGTCATGAAATGGATAGTCATCAGCATAAGAGAGATCCCCCACATACAGTATTGTCTGGCCTTTCGCTGGGCTTAATTCATAATGTGTAAGCGTCCTGTTGGAATTATAAGTTTGGCCTAAATCCCCTGCTCGATAATGTTATGGTTGAGAGAGTAAGATTCCATTCTGACAAAGAATTACATTTGTATGTAAACTTTGTGCACTTTCATGATCAATAATCCATTTCAAGGAATACTAGAGTACATTTCACCTTAAAGCCTATGGCTATAAGGAGGCGAACATAAGGATATCAAGTATACACAATTCAAGATCAATAATGAGAGGTTTCTCCAGCAAAAAATTAAGTAGAGTCATGCATCAAATTAACAAATTTCATAGCCACAGCACTTTGAGCTAGTTAAGAATAGAAGCATGTAAAGAACCTTGGGATACACCACCCCAAAAGCTAGCTCAAAAGGTGGGAGTGCCCAAGGCCTTATAAAGGCCACATTAGTTGTTCATCCAACCAATGTGGACTATATATCTCAACACGCCCCCTCACTGGAGAGTCCATTGAGCTTGAAGGGTGGATGATGCAACAGATCCAACCTACCTGTGCTAAGAAATTCCACAAGAAAAAGTGGGGGGCGGCGGAAGATCGAACACTAAGACTTTGATACCATGTAAAGAATCTTAGGATACACCACCCCAAAAGCTAATATTCGGGTGTTAATCAACAAAGCAGATAACGAAAATCATTTCAGGAGTAAGTGTTAATTACCAATGAGACCAAATGTATAAGGAACATCAGGGCCAACAGGAGGAGGAGTTTTAAACCAGAATTGCCGAGTGGTATTCCCTATTCCAACCTCATAGTAATATTTGGTGTCAAACTGTTTTTGCAATGAGAGTAAGTTACTGTTACCCAATGACTGTTAAGTTAAGAAAAGTGAGATTGAGGACAAGTGAAGTGAGGCACGCACCTCCAAATTCTGAATAGTGCAGTGATGAATATAACCAGAGGTGTAATTGAAGTATTTGTAGGTAAGAAAAAACCCATCAGCTTGCCATTTGAATTTGCTGTCTTCTGCCCAATAAATCACGGTACTTGAACCGGGTTCATCTGGGGTAATCCAAGAGATGATCACACCCTTCCCCACATGATCTCCTTGTGTTATATGCACCTTTCCAAATCCACATCCTCAAGAGAAATTAGAACTTGGTTTGGTTACTTATTCTCTTTCTCTTTTTTAAAGAGTGATTAAAAAAATGGGCTTACCTGCTGAGGAGCATTGTAACCAGGAGGCACACGGAACACATCACTGTCTATTGGCATATCCAATGACAAGTAATCATTTCTCAAGAAAGTACTGGTCTTTCCACCAATACAGAAACGTAACTCTCCATTGCTAAAAAGAAAAACCGAGACTATAAGCAGAAAAGCACCAACAAACCCTCTATGCCAAATCAACCCCATCTCTTTTTCTGTTGATTAGAATGCTAGTTACCACTACAATAAGATACAATTGTATATAGTCATACTCATACTCATAGAGAAGATCTATTAGGAAAGCAGATTGGCATAGAGTGTAGGAATGTGCGAATATGCTCGTGCCACGCGCCGCTTCCTAAACCTCAATTTCATAAACCATGTCATGATGATTAGATTACTGCTGGAGACACAATCACCACTCACCAGTAAGTAAATTGGAAAAAACAAAAAGAAAAAAGAAAAAAAGAAGAAGACTAGAGTGATAATTTTGACCCAACGCTCATTAGCTAACACCTAACCGTCAACGGTGTGTCAACATAACCTGAGATGAGATTATAGTCTCGAACGTAACCCATTGCCAACGGGACAAAAATTTTGACCAATTCTTTTACTAAATTAAAAAAAAAAAACATTGATTACCAAAAAAAATAAAAATTTACTTCTTTTATTTTAATTACCCTTTTATGATTATTGTCATTTAAGGAAAGGAATAAATACTCGTGCTACTATTGCTAAATATTACTATTTTTTTATATACATGAGAATAAAAAAACAAACCAGCAAAACTATAAAATAAAAAAAAAAAAAACCAATGAAAGCAGAAAAACAAAAACAAAATAAAACTATCTGATTCCTTTTATAGGATTATAAACGCCAGCAGCATCTACCTGAAGCAACAATTATAATGGAGCAGGAGAGAACATAAAGATAAATTCGTCTGCCAATTATAATCCAAAATATTACTTAATATTACTTTAAGCATACTTGATAAAAATATTAGTTAAATCACATGTCTGTTTTCTCTTATTTCTTCTTGAAAAATTATTGGGTGCAGATAGAGTAAGAGATTTTCTAATTTTATGTTGCTGTTTAATGTGTATCATTTCACCTATAATATTAATAATGTAATTAAAGTGAGAGATATTAATAACTCACATAATTGAGGTGATGTATATATTTAAAAAAAATTAGTTTTTTAAATATATGTTTAATGTGTATCATTTCACCTATAATTTAAGCATATACCAAAATTAGTTTTTAAAAAATCTCTTGTTGTACTGGTACTCGACTCTCAAGAATTGAAAGACATTGAGAACATGCAAAATGAAATAAATATGACCATGGTGTTTCAGTCAATTGTTAAAGCTGCGTATAATAATCTGACCAGCCCAATTTCTTTATTCTGGAGTTAGCTGTTGGGATCGGATCTGGACTTGGAAAGGAGTAGAAAGAGTCAAATATCTTTTATGGAGGATGCTTCATGGTAGGATGCTTACAAAGGAGTATATCAGCAAATGGAGTGACAGCTCCAATACCTGTCCCTCCTGTTCTGATCTGGTGGAAACTAATCTTCATGCCTTTAGAGATTGCTTCAAAGCTAGAAAGGTATAGTCTAGCCTTTAGAGATTGCTTCAAAGCTAGAAATGTATGGTCTATCTTTTGGGTTCAGCCCTTACCTTCAGAATTTTTCAGCATAACCTGTTTCCAGGAGTGGATTATCCTTAACTTGAATTACAAGTTTCCGAAGGCTGATGTCTGGAGGGATTATTTTTTTACTGCCTGTAACTTTTTATGGCATTGGAGAAATAAAGAGTTTCATGATGAATCTGCTAAGAGACCAGAAGATCCTTCCCCAAGTTTGGCTGAATCAGTAAAAGAGTTAGGTTGCTTGAGTAGGAAAAAGTCTCATCTTTTTGGTCTGGCCAGTCATCCTGTCAGATCCACTGCGGTTTGGAAAGCCCCTTCTCAAGGCTTTCTGAAATTAAATGTTGATGGTGCGGCTACCTCTGAGAGAGCTGCTTGTGGTGGTTTATTAAGAGACTGGAAGGTAAGTGGGTTAGTGATTTTTCTGTTTTTATTGGATCCTGTTCCCCCTTGCATGCTGAATTATGAGCAATTCTATATGGTTTGGATTTTGCTCGGAACTCTGGATGGATGGAGGGAAGTTGTTCTTGAATCTGATTCGCTTCAAGCCATTGGCTTTCTCACCAAGGTTGGTAATGAGAATCGAAAGTTACCATTGGTGACTAAGATTCGAGTAGCTTTGTATAGGAAGTGGTCTGTTTCTTTGAAGCATATTTCTAGATCCTGCAACTGCTGTGCAGATTGGATAGCAAAGCATGCTTTACATGATTCTTTTGGGTTCACTGTTATCCCCTCACCTCAGAGGGAGCTGGCCAATCTTCTTGCTAAATTGATATTTTATAATTAATATTTTATTATTATACAATTTTATTTTGAATTGATATTTGTAATCACTAAACATAAAATGTACGATTTTGCAAGTATTACGGAAATAAATAAGGGTTTTCATTTCCTCCTTTAATTTAACATAACATAACAAACTTTCATACACATACAACATTTTGTGGGGCCTACACATTTTAAAACAAAAAAGAAAAGAAAAAAATATGGCACGTAAAACGAATCTCTATAACATTACACAATCACTTTTCCTACAACATAATAAACATAAAACCCAATAAATAAACCAAGATTTTGCTTACAAAAAAAAGTCAATATTTTGTATACAAAAATAGAAATAAAAAAAAAATATTTTTTCATATATTACAGGAGATTGTATTTTTCTTTTATATATACATCAATTTCTATATTATTATTATTATTATTATTTATATTTATAAGTAAATGAATTTCACACATAATTATCTCTGTAATATGAGATAATTTTTTGTGAGATTAATAAAGTCAATAAATATATCAAGATTAAACTACGAGACATTTCGTCGTACGTTATATGCACTTTTTGCAGAAGCAATGAATGTAAGAAACATGGGAATCGACAAAGTAATAAGGAGGTGTTTGGCTGAGGAGAAATATTTTAAATACTAGGGAAATGTAATTGATAGGAAAATAGTAGGAAAGTAAGTTTGGTAGGAAAGTTAAAAAAAATGTTGTTTGGTTGGTAAAAGTTTTACCGGGCAAAATAAGTTAAAAGAGATAACATTGTTATCATTTTTATCACATTTTTCCCACTTGCCCAGCTATATATGCAAAACCATGGTCAAGTTGGTAAACTTTAATGGTGCATTTTGTGCATATTTGCACTTGATTCTCAATGGCTAGGCAAAAGAGATTGGTAGGCAAATTTTTAAAAAACCTCTACCAAACAAAGGCAACATCAATTCCCAAACTCAAATAGATAGGCATATCCACCAAAAACTTCAACCAAACACTACCTAAACGAAATGTCATTAATCAATCAATCTGTGAAAAAAGTCTAAAGAAAACCGCCCTGCCATTTTTTTTTTAATTTCTGTGAATGGCTCTGTTTTTCGTACATTATATGAAACTCATGTTCCAATTAGAATTGAAGATCATAAGATCGTGTAGATAGTATTTATCCTTTTAAATGACACAACTTATATCCTTTCACTCTCACAAAGAAATGGGATTCACACTTTTATTTTTTTTGTCAACTCTCTCTTTCTTTATCTATTTCTTTCTCTCTCTTAAAATGACACAATCTTACATTCTTCAAAATGACACACACTTTACCCATTCAATAAGCGTATGTTGCAATCTTATTAAAACCGGCCCGATTAATGACCCGGTCGAGGTACCGGGTCACTGAATCACTGGTTCAACCAGTGGGTCAATGGTTCAACAGCATGACCCGGTGATTATATATAAATTTATAATTTATATTAAAAAAATTATAAATATACTCAAATAGCTAAAAAATATATAAAATTGAGAAGGATTGGAATTCAAATTTGAAGAATTAGGTCAAAGTCTCTTGTAAATAAGAGACTCAACCTCATGGAGAAGGACACACAAAAACCTAGAGGCAGATCTGGCTTGGAGAAGAAAGGAAGGCGCTCTTCGTGTTCGTCGTCCCGTTCCTGTATTTTTCTTTCTATTTTATTTTAAGTTTATGTTGAATTCAGATCAGCAATCATGATATTGATTGGCTAGATCTATTTTCTGTAGTCAGGGTCATGATCCCTTTGTGAACAATTGGTACGAAGGATTGAATCACTTTATGTGTTGAGTTTAATATACTTCATTTTTATCTTGTGCGTATTGATATTATTTCTGTTAGATCTGATCAACTTAATAGGGGATGATATTCTGGGGATTAGGGTTCGCAATAGGAATATTGGAATTCTGATTCTGAAAGGAGATAAAGATGACGATTCATGTATGTTCTAGGAATAGACTTGTATGAATTGCAGTAGTGGGATTTATCTGCATAATGCTTATTTTCATGCGGGATTACTAAGGGATTAGGGTTCCAATTGAATTAAAGGGTTAGCTCACCAAGGGATTGGGATCTAACTAATTATTCTAAAGATGATAATTTGTCTGAGTTGTTAATTTCGATAAATACTGTGAATCAATCCAAAGTAAAATTGGGAGCATTTGGTGAATGTACTCTGGCTAGAGTATTTTTCTCACATCTTTTACAAAAACATTTCATTCACATTCTTATTCTATTCTTTCTCACGAAAATCTAAAAACAAGTCTTTTACTTTTGAATTAATTACAATATTTGTTAAAACCACAATGATTCATCTAACTTAAGAGGACTGGTTATCGTAGTAATTGTTTTACAATCCCTGTGGAGACGATCTTACTTACTACTTTATTACTTGTGCGATCGGTACATTTGCCGATTTGTCACCATGTACCAATATGTACACCACATTTCGATACGTTAATTTTAAAAAATATTAGATTTTGATATATTAAAATATATTTTGATATTAAATAATATTTTAAATTTATATAGTGTACATTATATTTAATATTCAATAATTTAAAAAAAATGAAGTTAAACTTATAATACTTATCAATTTTGTAAAAAAATATAAAATTAATAATTATTTATATTAAACTAAATAAAATAATTATCGTGTTCCAATGAATTTAATAGTTTGAACAAAAAATGCAACGTAATCTTTGAACCCTCTTTATAGGCTATCAAATGTGTGTTGGAGTGTCGGAGAGTATTGGATTCGACACATTCGATTTATAAAAATGTCGGTGTATAATAGATTTAGATTCTATCAAAAATCCAACCTATAGTATGTATTTGTCACCCCCTATTCTTGTTGGAGGTATTTTGTCCCTTCTTAATTAAATGTAGACCGTACATGACTAAGGGTCTGTTTGGTGTGATGTATAAGGCCTGATAGTATAAGTTATACTATACGTTATGACATTTTCAATTGTTTGGTGTGACCATCGTATAGTATAAGCTTATACAGCATGACCCTTTTATAAATCAAAATGTTGTATAACTTAGTTCGGCCTAGGAGTGGTGGATTAGGCCTGATAAGGGATTGATATTTTAATATTGCTTACAAGTACAATTCTTAAGAACTAATATATCACTTCAATATTTATATATTAAAATAATTTTTTTAATATATTAATTTTTAAAATATTGGAGGACATTATCTTATACAATAACATATTAAACGCTGGAAAATATTAAAATTTAATCAGGTCTAATCCAGTCAGGTCTTATACTATCAGGTCTTATACTATCAGACCTTATCCTATACTATGCACCAAACATGCCCTAAAGATACACATAGCTCTAGATGTAGTACATATAGCTCAAGATAATTTTGGTCAAAAATCCAGCACCTAGTTTATTTCCTAATCGCTTGGAAAAATTGAGCTAAAGTTAATCTATAAATTGAAAAGTAAGAGAAATTTTGAAGTATCAAGCAAAGCAAGCATTTGAAAGAGTTTCATTGTAAAGGTGAGAAAGAAATTCTCCAAGTAAGAGATAAAGTTATTGTAAACTATTTTTAGTGAGTGAAATATTTGTGTGCAGACCTCTATATTTGTATTAGAGAGATCATCCTTTTAATCCTACTTAGAATTAAAGTTTTCATCTTTTAATGTTCCACAATTTTAGAATTATTTGATTTAAGAAAAAACTTCCTGTTTTTGTTTTGTTTTCAAAAAAGGGAAAAGTGTTTTTTTTAAGCAAAAGTGTTTATCCTTTTACTCTCATACAACTTAAATCCTTTCACTCTCACAAAGAGGTGGAACCCACAACTTTATTATTTTTGTCATCTCTCTCCTCCTTTATTTATCTTTTTCTTTCTTAAAATGACACAATTTTACATCATTTAAAATGATACACACTTTTCCGTTCAAAAAATAAAATAGTAATTTTTTTTTGGTTTATCATCTATAATTTAACATGACTAGAAAAAGTTTCCTACACTCACAACATTTTGTGGGACCCGCAACAAAAAAAAATACTCTGGCACGCAAAATGAATCTCTATAACATAACACAAACACTTTTCCTACAACATAACTCATATAAAAGTTTTTTTTTACTTGGTTTCATGTTTTCAAAAAGTGCACCTTTTTCTATACAAATATTTCTTAAACCAAACATGCTGTTAGATACTCTTCGCCTATGATTTTTTTTTATAATGATCCGTCCCGTATAGGAATTTTTTTCTTTGGTAAGGAAAAATGCATTTATTTCTAAAGGGATTCGTGAATATAAATTTTTTTTTTGTCATCCATTAACGCAAAAAGCAGAGTTGTCAATTTAAGCTTAGCATGCTAAGTTGGGAAATATTTTTTATGCTTCAGGACCACTCAATGATTTAGTGTTCCCTCTCACAATACCAATTTTTTCTTTCCCTTTCTACTCCTTCTATTTTCTCTCATTAATAATTTTACCCTTCTATTTACACTAAGGACTACCTAAAAATGGTGGTCCAGACCATAACAATTTTATGCGGACCATAACAATTTTATGCTCAGTTGGCGCATCTTGCTTACGTACTTTCACGGACTGGGCTCAAATCACATTGTCTAGTGAGTCCAGTTTCAAGATTGGCAAACGAAACTGGCATATGTTTTCCACATAATTGGTTCGAGGTCAGTGGGTTAACTCATCGGCCCTCAAATTTCATTGAGTCAGCCTAATCTTTATTGAGCTCAATGCTTTTACGGCCTGAATAAGCCGATTCATGCGTTTGACATATTAGTGTCCGGTTGATATGTTTTATTTTTAATTATTTTTCTTTAAAAATAGAATTTTAACCGAACATAATTTTAGAAAAACTTTTATTATAAAAGAGTTTTTTTATATAAAATAAAATTAAAAGTTAAAAACTTCTAGGAAAAGCTTTTTAAAAAATATATAAGCTTTTTGGAATTCTCATATGTATTTTACAGTTTTACCTTTATTATAAACTTATATTTATAAATTTTATCATTTGTTCTAATAGTCCATCCTAATAACAATTATTTCTTCTTCCCTCTTTTATATAATATGTAAAGAACCTTGGGATACACCACCCCAAAAGCTAGGTCACATGGTGGGAGTGCCCAAGGCCTTATAAACCCCACATTAGTTGCACATACAACCAATGTGGGACTATATATCTCAACACGCCCCCTCACACGAGAGCCCATTGGACTTGAAGTGTGGATGATGCAACAGGCCCAACCTACCTGTGCTAAGAGAGTCCACAAGAGAAAATGGGGGACGGCGAGACTTTGATACCATGTAAAGAGCCTTGGGATACACCACCCCAAAAGCTAGCTCACAGGTGTGAGTGGAAGTGCCCAAGGCCTAATAAACCCCACATTAGTTGCACATAACCAATGTGAGACTATATATCTCAACAAATCACCAAACAATTTTTAGTTTTATTTTTTAATCTTTTTTTAACTTTAGCTTAAAAATAACTTCTTGTTTAAAATTAAAAAAAAAAAAATGTGCCAGAGGTTCTAATAAAAAGACAGTGTTATTTTTCTTCCCCCATTAATTTTAGGCTTTAATGTTTCTAAAGTGAATGTAGATAAGTTATTTACATTCGCTTCCTAAATGACGACGTCATTTTGGGTTGAAAAATTATAATGAAAAAGATTATTATAACCCTGTTAAATTATAATTACAAAACTACCTTGATTTTCCCCTCAAAATGACGTCGTTTTGTGTTCAACGTAGATAAGTTATCTACATTAACGTAGAAAAGCGATCCCTTATTTTTATAATTATTTTTAATCATTTCTAATAGTTAATTAATAACTTATTTTGCGGTCATTAATTTGTTATTTTAATTATTTATTTAATGTTTCTTTTTACCTTTTAACAGTTGCAAGCAAGTGTAATTATAATCACAGATTCACAGGTATAAAATTTTGGTGTCCAAGCAATATTTCATAGGGAAAGAAGACAAAATATACAATATGAGTTTTTTTTCTTCATAAAACTATTGTTTCGTTATTTCGTATTAATACTAGTGTGACGTGTCACTTTTTTTCCTTTGAAAATTACTTTTAAAACAATCACTTTTATATAAGGGAGAATGATTCGGTTACAAATTACACAAAATATGACCGGTCATACACTTTTTATTGAAGTATGACCGGTCATATTTAGTGTAATTTATAAACAAAAAATTTGTAAATATAATTTTCCCTTATATAAAATATGAAATATCTTCAATAGTGTATAGTTAATAGTTATGCCATTCTGAATATTTGTTAACATTTCAACTCATTTTCTTACAAACTAATTATACTTTAAGCACAATAGAATAATTATCATGTTTTAAATTACACTTCAAGCACATATGAAGGGATGTTTTAAATTCCTTTAGTACATGATTTGGTAATGTTGAGGAGTCTTGAACTATTTTCTTTTTCCAGCTGGTAGAAAGTAAACAAAGCATCAAATTTATTTGTTTGGTCAAGAATATATATTTTATTCAATGTATACAAGTCTGAGTACTTTTTTTAATTAGTATACTAATTTATAGGGTTTATTCAGATATAATTATTTATAAAAAAAATTGTGTATAAAAAAGCTTGAGACTAATTTCGAGTGATATCCTACAACCTTTATTAATCATTCTCGTTATTACTAAATTGATAATTAAGTCAGACATTTCCTTCTAAAACGTCAATTACACTTACTTTGGTAATTCAAATATAAAAAGAAGAAAAGGAGAGATATTTTAATACGTTTCCCCTAGGCCTTCCCCGCATTCACACCATTGCTAGTTTGACACAGCTACAAAAGCAATGGATAAAAAGAAGGGTCGAAAAAGAGCAAAATAAAGTAAGGGATGCCATTTGACATCATCAAAAAAGGAAAAGCATAATCGACGGATAATGTTAATAAAGTAAGCTTTCAAGAAACGGGATTAACTCGATATATGATAATGGATCCTAATGATTCATACCCTTTAATGATGTATAGGGATCAGTTAATTGAATATATATCATAGTGAAGTTAAATTATACCTGATCAAACTTTGTCAATTTGTCCTTGTCCTCACAAGAATTAACGATGACATGCTGTTGGCTTGTAGTCTCACGGATGTATCTTCTAAACCAACATGTATTATTTCCTTGCCCTTTGCTGTTAGCTTGTCAGGTTTCTATGTGTCTTCTTATATGCTATGGACATAATGGAGACAATGTAATTAGATGCAAACTTTTTATTAATAAACTTAATTGTAACAAGTCAAGGATAAATGTGATTTAACTTGCTAGAAAATCAGTCTCATACTGTCGGCCATTGCTAATGCACATCATACATATATGCTTCAATTCATCATTCTATTTTGCAGATTCGTTCTAACACACTTACACACAAGTGGGTTCGGTTATTTGTACTTCAGTGCTTTGGATTATACCAGCATGCACCTCATCAAGTGATCGTCGATATAATCTACGTAATGATGAGAAATTAGAGATATTGATTAAATCCGACCGAAATGATGATTCCGTTTGTGCGTGACAATTATGACTTATCAAAATCCTCATGCTTAAGAATTATGTACCAAAAAAAAAAAAAGTTAAGAATTCACGTCTTGGAAATTATGTCTATGTCATAAGTCATAATGATCTCTAGCATTGCGTTCGAGACAGTGACCATATAGCTTAAATAATATTCTTTTGTAAATCAAACCATTAATTAACATATAAAGCACATGGGATTTCGGGCTCTAAACCCACTTTTAAGTGACATCCATCATTGTAATCATTCCCATAACAAAAAAAAAAAAAAAAAAAAAAAAAAAAAAAAAAAAAAAAAAAAAAAAAAAAAAAAAAAAAAAAAAAAAATATTAAGTACCCTCTCCCTCTGGAACGTGGAATTATTAAAAGCTGTTCATTCGTATTTCGTCGCCGAAAGGTCACAACTTTACCTTAGCTCTAGCTTACTTATTATTTGGTGGATTTCATTTGTCGTTTTCAAAATCGTGAACCAAAAGTACCCTGCATCTGTTGGATGCTTTTGTTCGTCATTTCTCACTCAATACTATTAGTTTTAGGGTTTATCATCTATAATTTAACATGACCAGAAAAAATTTCCTACACTCACACCATTTTGTGGGCTCAGCAAAAAAAAATTTGGTAAGTAAAACGAATCTCTATAACATAACACAAACACTTTTTCCTACAACATAACTCTTATTAAACCCTTAGTTTTATATATAAAATAAGGTGGACCGTCAATGTTATCATGCATAGAAAATTAAATTATTGTGTGTTTTTATAGGAGATATAAAGAAAACTGCTGCAGATGCTATGAACAAAGGAGATTAATTAAACAACTAAAATGAATGAATAAAAAGAGAGAAAATGAAGAGGATAAAGACCAACCCGCCCAAGTAGAACTCTTCGCCTAAAGCAAAGGAAGCCATAATAGCGACAGCAAGAGTCTGAACAGGCTGATATACGGCAACAAACACAGGGCCACCTCTGTCAATGCACCATATCTGTACAGCGAAGGCTATTCCAGATGCCACCACTCCCTGCAATGTATATTACAATTTTAAAATTAAGAAAATAAAACTTAACTTAATTATCTATCATTTCATTGTAGGATACTTTGAGATTAATGTCAAATTTGAAGTTTGAGAACTCATGTGAGAGGTCGTTAGATGAAAAAAGATCAATGATATTACATACTTATAATTCAGAATCGTTGATCTTTTTTAATAATGGCTCAGATGAGACGTCAAACTTCAAATTTGATTGATGTCAAAGTATCCTACTTTATATACATGTATATATACAATATACAGACGCACATATGGCTCAACCACCATATATCTCCAAAACAAAACATTATTGCATAACCATTTTAGTAATACATATCAATATATCATATCCCAACTAAACACATACAACTTATATAGACAAATTCTTTATCAGTATAAAATTAAGTTAATTTAAAAAGCGATTATCTAATTTGTTCAGGTTAGACTCGAAATATCTAGAGAGATTTTTTGCATTATTCTTTACGCGCTTTAGATTTTACTCTAAAATCATTTTACTAGTAATACAAATAATTTTTATAAACTTTACTTCAACTGCAAAAGTTTTTACAAAAGACAGGATTATGAGTAGACACATATATATAGTTACTATACTAACCGCGTATAAAATAGTGAAAACTTCTCCACCAGAGTGGAAAATCCAAGCTTGAGCATCTCTTTCAACGATCAAAGCAATAACAAGGAATTGGATGAGACCAAAGAAACATGTATAGGAAGTGACAGAGAGGCGAGCTGGGTACTTCTTGAGAACCGGTGCTTGCAACACGAGCCAACCAGACCAGGACAAACAATGCCCAATAAGGTAGAGGCATCCAAGGGTCCAGTTTTTTTCCTTTGCATCTCCCAGTGATAATGATGAGATTGACCCAAATATTTGTGGTGTGATGTTGTTTGAGTTCAGAGGTGGAATTGGACTGTATATCGTTGGACCCTTGTATAGTGTAATCACAGTTGCCCCTGCTACACAGAATACCGTTCCCGCCACCTTGGCTACCCCATCCTTTCGGTTCAGACGCACTTGCTCTATCCTGAAGTTATAAATGTATGTTTATATAACAAATTTTTTTTGTTTATAAATTCTTACAAATTACACTATATTCTCTCGGGAGAACACTAGTAGTTTCACTATGTTCTCCCGCGAGGGAGAATATAATGTAATTTGTAACAAAATTTCAAAAAAGTTTGTAAACAGATCCTTCCCCATAAATATTTTGTATTTGTGTGCATGTTGTGTGGGTGATGCAATATATAAGTGAACCACATTTAATTAATTAATTAAGGACTTGCCTGAGTATGGCTGCCATGAGAAATGTAATGGCTGGGACAGAGTTCTGTATCGCTGATGCAAAGGTTGGGGTTGTGTTGTCCAAGCCAAGCAAGTAGAAACCTTGGTTGGCTGTAATCCTGTGTAATGCAAAATAGCCTCAGCCTATGGTTCTCAATTCCCTTTTATTTTTTTTTGAAAAAGACAAAACAGTGATATGATGTTTCCCTATAGTTTATCGTTTCTGTTCTTTTCAATTACCTAATTAATAATTGTAAGTGGTGTAAAAATTGTACATACCCGACAAGTGCCAGAAGAAAGAACTGTAGGAGTAAATTTAGAGTAATGGCAGGCCTCTCCTTCCTGGACAAAAGAAAAAAAAAGAAACAGTGGAAAACAAACTGCTGCTGAGAGAGATGGACAATCAATTAAGGTATAGGAGTACTATAACTGGAAATATTTACAACCATATATGTTGTCAACTTATGTGTGCAACTATATATATGGAAATGGCAATATTATATTAATTGATTTGTTAGAGGAGGAGCACTAACTTTTCCAAGAAGTAGGCAAAAGGAAGTAAAAGGAGAAGAGCAATAACATTCCGGTAAACTGGGAAAACAAGTTTGCTAACGCCCATGTTAAGGGCAGCTCTTGAGACCACATGGAATCCAGCGTAACCAAACTGCAGGGCCAACATGGCCGCATGCAGCTGAAATCGTTCGGGGAAGGAGCACCACATTCTCCTCGAAGAGGCTGAGCCTGAATCAGCCATTGGTGAAGAACTAGTACCTAACACGCTAGCTAGCTAGCTAGTAGTCTTGGTTAGTGGTGGAAAAAGGGAGGAAAGTGATGAAGAGAAGATGCAAGAGTAAGGATATAAATATAGTGAAGAGAGAGAGGGAGAGTGAGGGGGAGTGTAGAAGAAATAGGTATGACCCACTATCACCCTAAAAAGACGTTTTGTCAAACTGTTGATTGCCTTCCTATGTTTTTGCTTGTCTCCCACATTCTTTGTTATTCCACCCTCCTTCGCTGACAAGACACCCCGCACCGCACTTGTGTTAAAAGCTTCAATTTGTTAAAAAATTAAAAATAAAAATGCTATAGTGTTATAAAACTCGATCCAGTTAGGGTAGTTAGGGTGCTGGATTAATGTGACTGGTCAGACTCGAGGGTCATCGATCAGACCACTCGACCTGGATATATATAGATATATTAAAAAATATATAGATACGAACATATAAATTTAATTATATTTTTCATATATAAAATGAATTAAACAAAATTCACTGAATAAGCTAAAAAACATAAAACATAAATAAATAAAATTACACGTTATTACTATGTCAATTTAAATTGTAACTCAGAATCTCTATAAACATATTTCTGATTGAGATTAAACTCATATTCTTCAAATTCAACAACATTAAAATAAAAAATGTCATATTCTCTTAATTTATTATTCCACAAATTGTTTCAGTATTGGAAACTGAAATTTGAGGTAATTGTATCAGAGTATACTAGCAAATAAATTTATAAAAAAGAATTACATTGACTTCTACATTTTTTTATAATATGATGAAACAATTTTGATTTTTTGATTTTTTAAATGCATGACCCGACCGGGTCATCGGGTCACCGTTTTGACTGGATTTGTCTGGGTTTTGACCGGTCCAATGCTTGACCCGGACCGGTCCAATGACCAGATCACCGGTCAATCAGCCTGGGTAGGGCCGGGTTTTACAACAGCATTAGCAGGGATGTTTTCCTTCTTTTTTTTCTACTGGTGCCAAATAATCTAATATAATTTATCCAAATTCTCCATCACTAAACCAATTTTAATGGCTTTATACCATGTAACAGGTTCAGCTTTGACACCATCCCATTAATGATGATAATTGAGCAATAGCCGAGCCGCCATTGATAGATAGCGCGCACGAGTGGAGTGGTGGAGACCCCATGCGTTCTCATCCCCATGAAAGCCATAACCCCACCACACTCCCCCACCCTACAGTCCTCTACTTTTTCTTTTCTTTTTTTTCCAATT
>JAVKPL010002551.1:0-18440 GCA_032173675.1 Gastrolobium villosum | reverse complement strand
CTTCCTCACCCCCTTTTCATTTTACTATTCATCAAAGAAGGAAAATTGGATTTTGATGGAGCCTTGCTTGGAGGTTGCTCTCTAGGCCTTGTGCAAGGGATTGGAGGTAACAAACCTCTATTTTTATGGTTTAGTTTTCATGATGTGAGTTTGAAAAATTTAGAATGTGATTTGGTGGGAAAGCCCTTGAGTTTTATATTTAAATTGATGATGGATTATTGATTTTGTTGGGATATAGAAATGTAAAATGAGCATTTGTGTATGTTTGAAATTGGAAAAATTCCCATGGTGTTGGGCTCCTAATGTTTCGGCCATGTAGGGTTAAAGAGGGTTCATTGTGCGAAAAATTTAATTACATGGATTGTTAAGGTGGTATGTATGTATAAGTTGCAAAAATTAAGTGAAGAAAATAAATTAAAAAAAAAGGAACCCTTGGAGACTCTCTTATGGATTCTGGCCTTTAGGATGATTTAAGGATAAATTAAGTTACATTATATTTTGATAAAATGTGGAGTCTCCAATGCATGAAATTGATGAGTTGAAGAAGTGAGATAGTTTGAAAAAAATGATAAAAAAATACCTTGGTCTCCTTATATGCATGCCACGACCTTGAAAGAAAGGATAGGCCAAAGGATGTGTTTAAAATTGTTATATGGAACCTAGGAAACAAGTGAGGTTCTAGGAACTATTGGTTTTGTTAAATTAACTCAATGAAATCCCTAGCCTTTCTAGTTTTGGTTTCGGCCATTAAAGGTCTTTGGGGCTAGGGAGCAATAAAAATTGTAATAATTGTCTAATAAGAGGATTTATAGAAGTATGGGCTTGACTTGTGTATTGGCATAGGGTTGGCAAAAATATAAAGAAACAAAAATAAGCGATAAAATGTATGCCTTATGTAAGAATCATGACATAGGATCATTTTATTGATTTTGTTGTGGGTTCTTCTCTAGGTGTGCCTAGGGACTGAAAAAGATTGGAATCTTACTGAAGCGATATAAGTAACTTGTGCCACAAGTAAGCGGATTGGTAAAGCTTCAAGAGGTAAGCTCTATGTTTATGGGGTTCGCTCCTACTTTGTGTTCCGCCATAGTGTACGGACTGTGGCCAGGTTGTATGATAGGTATGAGATATATGATATGATTTAATGTGTTTACTTTGATATGTTTTGATGTTATTTCTGTAATGATATCTGGCTATTGATTTGTTTATGCACCGATGTCCGCTTGGGGTCCTCCCTTGGGACTGACGGTGTATATATCTGTTATATGTTGAGTTCCGCTTGGGGTCCTCCCTTGGGAACATGTGCACTGATTTCCGCTTGGGGTCCTCCCTTGGGATTGATTGTGTACACCTCTGTTATGTGATGATCCTTGGCCATTGATCCTATGTACACTGATGTCTTCTTGGGGTTTCCCTGAGATTGACGATGTACGCCTCTGACATGTTCTGGTTCCGCTTGGGGTCCTCCCTTGGGAACACGTGCGTTGATTTCCGCTTGGGGTCATCCCTTGGGATTGACTGCGTACGTCTCTGATAAGATTTGTGTTTATGCTTTGTTTAGTTATGATATTTGTTACGTGCATTGATTTCCGCTTGGGGTCATCCCTTGGGAATGACTGCGTACGTCTCTGATATAACACGCTTTGTTCTGATGTGATTATTGTGATAATTTTTGTATAGGATATTTGTTACGTGCGTTGATTTCCGCTTGGGGTCATCCCTTGGGAATGACTGCGTACGTCTCTGATAAGATTTGTGTTTATGCTTTGTTTAGTTATGATATTTGTTACGTGCATTGATTTCCGCTTGGGGTCATCCCTTGGGAATGACTGCGTACGTCTCTGATATAACACGCTTTGTTCTGATGTGATTATTGTGATAATTTTTGTATAGGATATTTGTTACGTGCGTTGATTTCCGCTTGGGGTCATCCCTTGGGAATGACTGCGTACGTCTCTGATAAGATTTGTGTATATGCTTGGTTTAGTTATGATATTGGATTACATGATATGTTATATGAGATATGTTCAGCTATGATAATTGCTTATATGATGTTTTGTATATTATATATCTGACTGTCATGCAGGAAGTGAGCCCAGGGTATGGAGAGTTCTCTATAAACCTGGAGCTTACTAGAGATTCGTCTCTAACCCCGTTTGGGGATATGATTTCAGGAACACAGTTAATTGAAGAGTCCTCATGCGACAAGGACACTACCCGTGGCTAGAGGTACTAGTATGAGGATATGGAGTTCTGGGTAGCCAGAGGCTACTATTTATTATAGAGGTTATTTTTGGAGAACATGTACTATTGTATAGTGTTCTATTCATTTGGTGATCATGATGTCTGATCCTTTATTTTGTATATGGTCTGTATATGTCTTGTACATGATTTTTCAGTTTGAATGCATGTACATTTGAGCATTCAGGCATGTTGATATGATGATGTAGGATTCAGTTTATGTTTATGAGTTGGATTGCATGCTATTAGACATAATGGCACGGAGCCAAATTATGCATGCGCCCATGGATGGGTATATGATCCTATATGGATATATGGGATGTCTGAAAGTATATACTGTATAAATTGTCTATCAGGGTACCTTGAGAGTGGGATTTGCAAATCCCCAGTTGTCCGATTTACAGAGGTTACTCTGTCCGATTTTCGTCTCCGTCAAATAAGAATTAAATTAGAAGAAGTATGCAATGTGATATGTCATGTGAGAAAGGATTAAAGAAAATGAAAAAGTTAGCTCATATTTTCGTAAGTTAAGTCTTCCGCTGTTTCTATTTGTATCATATGTATGTTAATTGAACCGGCTCGAGACGGGGATGGACTAGCGGTTATAATCTATTGGGTCAAACTTAATTGGCTAAATTTATTATTAATTAATTAATAATTTCGACCCAATAATAAATTATAACCGTTGATGGACAAAAATCAGCGATTATGATCTAAAATGATACAAATTTACATTTTTTTATTTTTTTGATAAATAAGTTTACATTCTTTAAAATAACAAATGTTATTCCTTAAAATGATACGGAGATGTATAGAGTTTTTATCATTAACTTATTAGTGACATAATGTTAGAACTTACAAGTTTGAGATTAAAGATATCATAGTTTAAAAATGAATTAGGATACCAAAAAAAAAAAAAAAAATTAAATAATAAAATAAGATTTGATTTGATTTGTGTAACACCCCGTTCTAGAACCGGTTTGTTAACATTGACTTATGATATTAAGCGCACTTACAATCACATAGGTGCAATTAAAATCAGGTTAAATTTTCTTTTAAAACAAGCCGAATTAAAATTACCCAATTACGTGACCATAACCATAATACATTGCGGAATAACATACTTAAATCTTAATACCATACCTTCATCTCATTTATTATGGTCTCCATTTGCCCATAATATTATAGTATTTTTCATTAGTTACACGTGGGTTCAAACCGCGCTCAAATCGGAGCACCGTAGCCCAAGTTATGAGGTTTCTAAGCGACAGGTGCTGAATCGTCAAATCCTCCGCGCTTCAAGCGTAGAACTCTACGTTTCAAGCGTAGAGGAGATTAATGAGACAGTGGGTCTACGTTTCAAGCGTAGGATTTAACGCTTGCAGCGTAGTCAGGGGCAAACACCAAAACAAGGCAGTTTGACCTACCTGTTGTGTTTTAACCATAACTTTAGTTATACTTATCCAAACTACACAATCTTGGTCTCTATGGAAAGCTAAGAAACATATCTACAACTTCCATCAAGATACAAGGTCCAAATCTATCGTATAGGATACGAAAATTGGACAACAAGACAGGGTATCTTGGCTCTTACTTGAATTCTCAATCAAAGGTTTTCTTTCACTTAATTTACATCATATAATCCTTTCAATACATGAATTTTAGTCTCTCTAGATACTCATACACTAAGAGAAACATGCCTACTGTCTCATCTTACATATATCTTCATTAGTTACAACATTACAACATCATCAGGTCTCAATTACATCATGTGACATCAAAATATTCATATAGCAATTCTAAATGGCATGCAACTCAAAATGTCAAGCTATCAGGTACAAGCTACTCATACTTCTTGCCTCGGTCAACTTTACCTCTATCAGTACCTGAAATGATGCCCCACAACACGGGGTGAGATATACGAATATATCACAGTAAACCAGGGGTCCTTGGAGATCACTCCACCCTAAGGTTCACTTTCGATGTACACATAATCATAACAGTTCAACTCATTCTTATCAATAATCATTATATGGACTTCCAAGAGAGATCCTCAAAGGGCTGTTTCTCTTAGGCTCTTACCACATGGAGATCCACATAGGGCTGTTTAAGGGAAGTCCTTAACCTCAACCTAGGAACCTCCAAGAGAGATCCACATAGGGTTGTTTCTCTTAGGCTCTTACCACATGGAGATCCACATAGGGCTGTTTCCAAGGGAAGACCTTAACCTCAACATAGGAACCTCCAAGAGAGATCCACATAGGGCTGTTTCTCTTAGGCTCTTACCACATGGAGATCCACATAGGGTTGTTTCCAATGGAAGTCCTTAACCTCAACATAGGAACCTCCAAGAGAGATCCACATAGGGCTGTTTCTCTTAGGCTCTTACCACATGGAGATCCACATAGGGCTATTTCCAAGGGAAGTACTTAACCTCAACATAGGAACCTCCAAGAGAGATCCACATAGGGCTGTTTCTCTTAGGCTCTTACCACATGGAGATCCACATAGGGCTGTGTAAGAACCCGCACCGCTAATTAAGGTAATTAGTGAATTAATTATGATAATTAGGAAATAATTCCATAATTGACCCTAATAATTATTAATGGGCTTAGATAATTATATTGAGTGAGTAAAAATGCTGAAAGTCGCTTTTCGGAAGAAAAGCGCAGATACCGGTTCTGCTACTCGGTATAAATGCGTATCGGAAAAGTATCCCGGAAAATTATAACGAATGCATGATAATTACTAGAATATTATGTAGGACTTGTAAAACAAGTTTCAAGTCAAAATAACGTAATCTGATGCCAGAACTGATACTGGCTATGGAAAAGTGCGTACCGGAAAGGTGCTCCGAAAAATAAAATAAAAATATGAAAAATCTTAGAAAAATGCGTAGGTCTAGAATCCGAAGTTTGGGATCAAGATCTTTTACTTTGCTATTAAGGCTAATACTGTGCGTTAGTGGCCTTGTGCCTATAAATAGACCCATTAAGGGCACAAAACCCTAGACACTCTGATTTCCTACGTGAGTGGCTGCTGCATGAAGGTGTGAGACACTATTCCATTGCCTTCCTCACCTTTCTTGAGGCCAAGTCTTCCCCTTTTGCTTGGTTCCTTCCCTTTCCTCTTCATAAACACTTGTGATCATCCTTGTGAGAGTGAAAGGAGTGTTCTTGGATGTGTTTCAGCTGCTGTGTGTGAGGTTGGTGGGCTGAGTTGGTGATTTTGAGTGACTTGAACCTTTGTCTTGGCATTGGTGGTGCCAAGGAGCCATCTTGTGGTGCAAGAACCCACCTTTGTGTTGTCATTTTCGTGCTCCTACTTAGGCTGAGTTTGAAGTGTCTTGGGAGAGCTCCAAGAGCACACCTTGCTCTGCTTTGAGCTTTGGTAAGTTCCCTCACCTTTGATCTTAAGTGTTGATGCTTAAAGTTGATGTTCTGGCCATGTTTAATGAGTAAACAAGAGGGTATAATGTATATGAACCTAAAATGGATTAAAGATGCATGCTTTAACGTGTACATGTGTTAAAAGTTGGATCTTTGGGTTGGATATTCACGAAATGCAGAAACTGCATTCTGTCGTGAGATATCCGGATATTTGTCGAACAGATATCCGGATATCAGTATCCGGATATGGTATCCGGATATTGATATCCGGATATGGGACCTGGGTATCCGGATATGGAATATCCGGATATGTCCAGTGTGATATCCGGATATGGCATATCCGGATATGCCCCTTCTGATATCCGGATATCCTGGGTTTTCACAGAACAGTAGCCGTGCTGTGTGAACAGTAAGCTATGGTGTGTTTGCGGACCCAAGTTTAAGGAAGTTGAACTTCTGTAATTAATGAACTAAGTCAGAATCATGTGATTAAGGGCTTATGGCTTTGTTGGAAGCCTTAAGACGTAAAACGTAAAGGAAAGGCGTAGTCTTTAAGTTGTATGCTTGTGATGCATAAATATTGATGTATTAATGGTCCATATCAGATTGTGATACTGCTGTTTGGTTGGACTCTTGGCTTGGATAGCTAGCTTGCAAGGTAAGCTTTCGTGTCCTCGGTTTAGCCATTTTGTTGTTCCATCATGTCCCATGGGGATGGGTTTATGCATGCTGTTTTACATGCTTTATTGTTTTGGAAATGCTGTTGAGCTATTTATATGCAATGAGCTTTTATGAGATGCATGTGGTGTCCACCTAGACGGCAATCCTGAGTATGTAGTACATACAAGATGGAGAAGCTGTGGGTGAGGTGCAGGTAGTATCCATGTACTCATGTAGGCATAGACGTATTCCTACATTTCTCTGGCCAGTAGATTTGAAAGCACACATGGCATGATTAATTGCTACATCGCATGATTTTGGAACTTATATTGTAAATACTGTTTTTAGAACTTATATTACACATGTAAGTGAGCTTGGGGTGGAGACTCCTTGAGGACCCCTTGTCTTACTGAGATTTCTTGTTAGAGATCTCACCCCACGTTTGGGGACGCTTATTTCAGGATCAGGTAATGTTGAGGGCTCAGGTGGCAGGAGGCCAGAGCTGAGCTGATATTCTGATATGCTGTCTTGCTGGATTGACTGCTGTTTTGTTTTCCGTTTGATTATGCTATTTATGTTGAGACTGCTATTGGGCATTGATGCCTTATTTGGTGAGCATGGGGTTTGTCCATGCCACATGATTGTGTTATTGTCTTTCGAATTATGTTGTAATTAAAGTATCAGGATTTTGACCCAGGCTATGTGTTGTAGTCCTGTGGCTTTAGATACTCACACTATATTTATGTACGAGGTATTCAGTTAGATGTCTTGCAATTTACATACAGGCAGTATTTTTATGAAAATGATTAAGTAATCAAGTTGGTTAAGTTAATGACGTCATAATTGAATAAAAGAAAAAGTTATTCCGCATTTTAATTAAGCGTAGCTTAATACGATAGTGTGTTAACAATCCGGGTTAACACGGGCTGTTACATTTTATGGTATCAGAGCACTTTCTAGGGAAAAGCCTGTATGTATTGCAATAACCTAGGATGTGTCGTTGCGTGTCTACTTTGTGTTCACTCTGACTGGTGTGCGTTACGATAATGCATATGTGACCACATGGCGTGGGCCTGATCAACTCATTCTTTGTGTAACTTGTGCAGAGTCATGGTGCCACCAAGGAGGAACACAAGTACGAGCGAGGATCAGACGGATCCTGTCCTGGCTGCATTAGCTGAGATGCAGGCGGCCCGACTAGCCGACCAGGAAGCCACAAGGTTGGCAAATCAGGCGATGCTGGACGCTATTCGAGATGCGAACCGGCGAACCACGGCAAAGGTTCTGGAGGAGAACCGGATGGCCAACATGACTATGATGAGGGTCATGTTGGAGGAGTTGAGGGCTGGTCCTGCTGCTGGCCAGGGTCCTCCACCACCTCCACCGCCGCCACCGCCTCCACCTCCGCCTAGTCAACAGGAGGACACCCAGAGCCAGATGGGTGAGGGTAGTCACTTGACGGGGGCTATGCAGACTATCCCCGTACTTGCTGAGGATCGTGACGAGATCGATCGCCGGCTGAATGCTTTCCGCAAGCATAAGCCACCTTCATTCGACGGATCGTATGATCCCATTGCTGCTGCTAGATGCCTTCAGGCGCTAGACAAGATTTTCCGGATCATGCAGTGCACCGATCCGCAGAAGCTGTTGTTCGCCACTTATATGCTGGAGGGCGAGGCCCATGAGTGGTGGACCAACCTTTCTCATGTCTACGAGATGCAGGGCCATGTGATGACGTGGCCATTCTTCGAGGAGAGCTTTCTGGGTCAGTACTTCCCTTATGACTCACAGGAGAGGAAGCAGAGGGAGTTTGACCAGTTGGTTCAGGGCTCGTTGTCTGTCGACGAGTACCTGGCCAAGTTTAATGAGCTGGTGAAGTTTTCACACTTCAGGATGGCGAGGCCTACTCCTACATTCTTGGCTGCTAAGTTCCGCAGGGGACTTAGTGAGGATATTGCTGGTTACTTAGCTGGGTCTGCTTCCAGAGATTTTGGGACACTGGTCCAGCAGTGTCGTGATATTGAGGACTTCTACAGCACGAGTAAGGCCAAGAAGGCCAAGATGGAGGTGCCACAGGGTACCGGCGGTTCCACTCCCTGGAAGAACAAAAATTTTACAAACAAGGGCAAGGGCAAGCAGATGGCGGCTAAGCAAGCGCCAAATCAGTTTAGAAAGACTGCTACTCAGGGGAACGCCGCTAGACCTCCTGCTCCCAGATGTTCGGGATGCGGGAAGTCACATTTTGGGCCGTGTTCTACCGGGCAGCTGATATGCTTCCAGTGTGGCAAGGAGGGCCACTACTCCAGAGATTGCCCGACGGCGAGAGTTGCTGCAGTGCAGGCTGTGCCTTTGCAGATGGTTCCGACTGGGGCACCAGCAGTGCCACCTACTACGGGGCGTGTGTATACGTTGAATCATAAGCAGTCGGACAGAGCTCCGAACCTGGTCAGAGGTACTGTTACCATTGGTGGTTCAGCTGTTGATGTGCTTTTTGATTCCGGGGCAACGCACTCTTTTGTTGCTACCCCTATTGCTGTGGGGCTTGAGTTGCCCAGTGATGTGCTTTCTCCACCGATGCGGGTGACCACCGCCACCGGAGAAAAATGTTTGACGTCCACTGTTCATCGCGATGTAGCGTTTTCAGTGGGATGGCCGTGATTTCTCGGTAGATCTGATAGGATTGCCGATGGCCAACCTTGAGATTATTCTGGGCATGGATTGGTTGTCCAGAAACTGTGCAATGATTGATTGCTGTGCCAAGAAAGTGGTGATGTCTCCGGGTGGGTCCACAGCCAGTTCCTCACCGTTCATTTCAGTCCTGCAGGCGAGGAGGGCCTTGAGAGCAGGGGCATTTGGCTATGTCATGTTGGGAGGTTTGGTGAGTGGGACACAGGAGGATCTCACTGGCATTCCTGTGGTGAGGGAATTCCTCGAGGTGTTTCCTGAGGAGATTCCTGAGTTTCCACCGCAGAGGGAGATAGAGTTCTCCATAGATTTATTGCCTGGTGTGGGGCCTATATCGTTGGCTCCATACCGGATGTCGCCACCAGAGTTGGCGGAGCTGAAGAAGCATATCGAGGAGCTTTCAGCAAAAGATTTCATACGGCCGAGTGTGTCTCCCTGGGGAGCGCCGGTCATTTTTGTGAAAAAGAAAGATGGGACCATGCGATTGTGCACCGACTACAGACAATTGAACAAGGTGACAATCAAGAACAAGTACCCTCTTCCACGCATTGATGATTTGCTGGATCAGCTCAGAGGTGCTTGCGTATATTCCAAGATCGATCTCCGGTCCGGTTACCATCAAATACGGGTAAAGCCGGAGGATGTCCCAAAGACAGCATTTCGCTCGAGGTACGGGCATTATGAGTACTTGGTGATTCCATTTGGACTCACAAATGCACCCGCAGTGTTCATGGACTACATGAACAGGATTTTCCAGCCGTACCTGGATCAGTTTGTGATCGTCTTCATTGACGACATCTTAATTTACTCCAAGACGGAGGAGGAGCATACTGAGCACTTGAAGATCGTGTTGCAAGTGCTAAAGGAGAAAAAGCTTTATGCTAAGCCGTCAAAATGTGAGTTTTGGCTCAAGGCGGTGAAATTTCTGGGTCATGTAATTTCTGCTAATGGAGTTGCAGTTGATCCTAACAAGATTGAGGCCGTGATGGACTGGGAGAGGCCCAAGACGGTTACAGAAGTGAGAAGCTTCTTGGGTTTGGCAGGCTACTATAGGAGGTTCATAGAAGGATTCTCCAAAATGGTGCTACCGATGACTCGCCTTACCCGAAAGGAGACTCCATTCGTGTGGACACATGAGTGTGAGGAGTGTTTCCAGGAGCTGAAGGAGAGACTGACTACTGCTCCAGTGTTAGTTCTTCCTGATCCTGCGGAACAGTTTGAGTTATACTGCGATGCCTCTGGTAAAGGACTTGGCTGTGTGCTGATGCAGAAAGGGAAAGCGGTTTGCTTACGCTTCAAGACAGTTGAAACCTCATGAGGAGAACTACCCGACTCACGAGTTGGAGTTGGCAGCCATCGTTTTTGCTTTCAAGATTTGGAGGCATTACCTGTTTGGCATGAAGTTTGCTGTATTCAGTGATCACAAGAGCCTGAAGTATCTGTTCGACCAGAAGGAGTTGAACATGAGACAGCGAAGATGGATGGAGTTCTTGAAGGACTACGACTTTGAGTTGAGGTACCATCCTGGCAAGGCCAATGTGGTAGCCGATGCTTTGAGTCGGAAATCCGTGAGCTTAACCAGTTTAATGATGAACGACTACGAGGTGATCGAGAAGTTCAGAGACTTGAGAGTGAACTCCTTGTTTGGGGGCGCACTGATTGAAATGGAAACAGCGGAAGTGATTAATGAGCTGATGGAAAAGATTAAAGAGGCGCAAGTGCAAAGAGAGTGCCTTGATTATGTAAAGAACCAGGACGGTGTGTCTTGGAACGAGGATGGATTGCTGCTGTTCCAGAAGAGGATCGTTATTCCTCGAGGGCCATTGACCGAGGAGGTTATGGCAGAGGCTCATAAGGGCCGGTTCACTATCCACCCTGGTGCTACGAAAATGTATCAGGACTTAAAAATGAATTTTTGGTGGCCGGGCATGAAGAAGGACATAGCGGTATACGTGTCCAAGTGTTTGATATGTCAGAAAGTGAAGATCGAGCACCAGAAACCATCTGGTAAACTTCAACCTCTTGAGATTCCACAGTGGAAGTGGGAAAGTATTTCCATGGACTTCGTGGTGGGATTGCCTAAGACTCAGGCTGGTTGTGACTCTATCTGGGTCATTGTGGACAGATTGACTAAGTCTGCCCATTTTCTTCCTGTGAAGGTGAGCTTCACTACAGAGCAGTTGGCCAAGCTATATGTCCGCGAGATTGTGAGGCTTCACGGGGTGCCCGAGAGTATCATCAGTGATAGGGACCCAAAGTTCACATCTCGGTTCTGGGAGGCGCTGCATGAGGCTTTTGGTACGCAGTTGAGATTGAGTACCGCCTATCACCCTCAGACTGACGGACAGACTGAGCGGACCATCCAGACATTGGAGGACATGCTGAGAGCTTGCACATTGGAGCAGGGTTCTGCATGGGATAGGTACCTTTCGTTGGTAGAATTCTCGTATAACAACAGTTTTCATGCTAGTCTGGGCATGGCACCCTACGATGCGCTGTATGGTAGAAGGTGTCGGACTCCTACCTGCTGGTCTGAGATTGGAGATAAAGAGTTATTTGGCTTGGACTTTGTCCAAGATACTACCCTACAGATCCAGATGATCAGAGAAAAGTTGAAGCAGGCGCAGAATCGCCAGAAAAGCTACTATGATGTCAAGCATCGACCACTGGAGTTCAGTGAGGGTGAGCACGTGTTTGTGAAACTTTCACCTGTCACCGGTGTTGGACGGGCACTCGGAGTGAGGAAGTTGAGCCCGCGATTTATTGGGCCCTACCAGATCCTTGGTAGAGTAGGACCAGTTGCCTATCGACTCGCCTTACCTCCGAACTTAGCCAACATCCACGACGTGTTTCACGTGTCTCAGCTTCGGAAGTACATAGCTGACCCTTCGCACGTGGTACAGCCGGATGATGTGGAGGTTCGGGAGAACCTAAAGACTCTCGTCGGACCACTCAAGATTCTCGATCGAGGCGAGAAACAGCTTAGGAGCAAGATCATTCCGATGGTCAAGGTGCAGTGGACTGGGCGTAGTCCCGAGGAGTGCACGTGGGAGCGAGAGGATGAGCTTCTCCGACAGTATCCCGACTTTCGAGACAGGTATGTTTCTGATTTTGAGGACAAAATCCTTAAAAAGGTGGGGTGAATGTAAGAACCCGCACCGCTAATTAAGGTAATTAGTGAATTAATTATGATAATTAGGAAATAATTCCATAATTGACCCTAATAATTATTAATGGGCTTAGATAATTATATTGAGTGAGTAAAAATGCTGAAAGTCGCTTTTCGGAAGAAAAGCGCAGATACCGGTTCTGCTACTCGGTATAAATGCGTACCGGAAAAGTATCCCGGAAAATTATAACGAATGCATGATAATTACTAGAATATTATGTAGGACTTGTAAAACAAGTTTCAAGTCAAAATAACGTAATCTGATGCCAGAACTGATACTGGCTATGGAAAAGCGCGTACCGGAAAGGTGCTCCGAAAAATAAAATAAAAATATGAAAAATCTTAGAAAAATGCGTAGGTCTAGAATCCGAAGTTTGGGATCAAGATCTTTTACTTTGCTATTAAGGCTAATACTGCGCGTTAGTGGCCTTGTGCCTATAAATAGACCCATTAAGGGCACAAAACCCTAGACATTCTGATTTCCTACGTGAGTGGCTGCTGCATGAAGGTGTGAGGCACTATTCCATTTCCTTCCTCACCTTTCTTGAGGCCAAGTCTTCCCCTTTTGCTTGGTTCCTTCCCTTTCCTCTTCATAAACACTTGTGATCATCCTTGTGAGAGTGAAAGGAGTGTTCTTGGATGTGTTTCAGCTGCTGTGTGTGAGGTTGGTGGGCTGAGTTGGTGAGTTTGAGTGACTTGAACCTTTGTCTTGGCATTGGTGGTGCCAATGAGCCATCTTGTGGTGCAAGAACCCACCTTTGTGTTGTCATTTTCGTGCTCCTACTTAGGCTGAGTTTGAAGTGTCTTGGGAGAGCTCCAAGAGCACACCTTGCTCTGCTTTGAGCTTTGGTAAGTTCCCTCACCTTTGATCTTAAGTGTTGATGCTTAAAGTTGATGTTTTGGCCATGTTTAATGAGTAAACAACAGGGTATAATGTATATGAACCTAAAATGGATTAAAGATGCATGCTTTAACGTGTACATGTGTTAAAAGCTGGATCTTTGGGTTGGATATTCACGAAATGCAGAAACTGCATTCTGTCGTGAGATATCCGGATATTTGTCGAACAGATATCCGGATATCAGTATCCGGATATGGTATCCGGATATTGATATCCGGATATGGGACCTGGGTATCCGGATATGGAATATCCGGATATGTCCAGTGTGATATCCGGATATGGCATATCCGGATATGCCCCTTCTGATATCTGGATATCCTGGGTTTTCACAGAACAGTAGCCGTGCTGTGTGAACAGTAAGCTATGGTGTGTTTGCGGACCCAAGTTTAAGGAAGTTGAACTTCTGTAATTAATGAACTAAGTCAGAATCATGTGATTAAGGGCTTATGGCTTTGTTGGAAGCCTTAAGACGTAAAACGTAAAGGAAAGGCGTAGTCTTTAAGTTGTATTCTTGTGATGCATAAATATTGATGTATTAATGGTCCATATCAGATTGTGATACTGCTGTTTGTGGACTTGTGAGTGGTTGGACTCTTGGCTTGGATAGCTAGCTTGCAAGGTAAGCTTTCGTGTCCTCGGTTTAGCCATTTTGTTGTTCCACCATGTCCCATGGGGATGGGTTTATGCATGTTGTGTTACATGCTTTATTGTTTTGGAAATGCTGTTGAGCTATTTATATGCAATGAGCTTTTATGAGATGCATGTGGTGTCCACCTAGACGGTAATCCTGAGTATGTAGTACATACAAGATGGAGAAGCTGTGGGTGAGGTGCAGGTAGTATCCATGTACTCATGTAGGCATAGACGTATTCCTACATTTCTCTGGCCAGTAGATTTGAAAGCACACATGGCATGATTAATTGCTGCATCGCATGATTTTGGAACTTATATTGTAAATACTGTTTTTAGAACTTATATTACACATGTAAGTGAGCTTGGGGTGGAGACTCCTTGAGGACCCCTTGTCTTACTGAGATTTCTTGTTAGAGATCTCACCCCACGTTTGGGGACGCTTATTTCAGGATCAGGTAATGTTGAGGGCTCAGGTGGCAGGAGGCCAGAGCTGAGCTGATATTCTGATATGTTGTCTTGCTGGATTGACTGCTGTTTTGTTTTCCGTTTGATTATGCTATTTATGTTGAGACTGCTATTGGGCATTGATGCCTTATTTGGTGAGCATGAGGTTTGTCCATGCCACATGATTGTGTTATTGTCTTTTGAATTATGTTGTAATTAAAGTATCAGGATTTTGACCCAGGCTATGTGTTGTAGTCCTGTGGCTTTAGATACTCACACTATATTTATGTACGAGGTATTCAGTTAGATGTCTTGCAATTTACATACAGGCAGTATTTTTATGAAAATGATTAAGTAATCAAGTTGGTTAAGTTAATGACGTCATAATTGAATTAAAGAAAAAGTTATTCCGCATTTTAATTAAGCGTAGCTTAATACGATAGTGTGTTAACAATCCGGGTTAACACGGGCTGTTACAGGCTGTTTCCAAGGGAAGTTCCTACCAATCATCCTCATCATAATACTATCAATCATAACCTCAATCACAATCCTCAACCATTACCTCATTCATTCTTTTCTACCTCTATAACCATTCCTCAATGACTCTTCAACAATCAACATCAACTAGTAATCATTCATCAATCATAACATGTATCAATGCATGCATCAATGCATGAGCATACAATTACTATCATAATTACATATCACATCTCATAAACCATCTCTCCTCAACGGAGTATGGTGGAACACTCAATGGGATTAACCCCAAGGTCCAAAGGTTTACCTTGCTCTTCAACTTTCCTCAAAGCTTTCCTTTCCTCAATTGAGCACAACCACAAGGGTTGTTCACTCCTCTTGGTTCTCTTGCCTCAACCCTATCAATACAAGGGATACAATCAATCATTCAACTCATCAATTGCCCAAAATGCTAGAACATCCATAAGCCCAAGCATGAATTTTCCCCACATATTGAACAATGACTAAATGACTATCTAAACTCATTTCTACCGTTCATTTATCATTTCTAGCATTTTTCTCAACATACTCTAAGCCTCAATCTTCCTAGAACATGTCCAATTCTATCACATAATCATAAACCCCCAAAACACTATTCATCCAAAACCTAAATCATGGATTCTTCATGAAAATAGAGTTTAAAGGATGAAATCTTACCACCAAGTGTTGCACAATCAAGGGGTGATGGTTCCTCAAGCTTCCATGGAGGTAGAAGCTCCCAAATCTCACACTTCTCCAAAGGGTCAAAACTTTGGGAAGAAAAATCTCCACCCACACAACTCCCCACCAAGACCCAAGCTAGGATTGTGAAAGAGGGGAAGATTTGGAGTGGGTTAGGCTTTGGAATCTCTCAAAACCATCAAGGTTTGATCAATCTAGGGTTTTTCCTTCCCTTTCTTCCTTCTTTTCCTCCCTTCTCCTTCTTTCTTCTTTTCTTCTTCTTTTCTTCTCTGTGCGCACAGTCCACGGGTTGGGGGGGGTTTTCTTTGGTTGCTTAAGTGGCTTACCACTTAACACAGGTTAAGTGGGTATCGGTTCATCTATCTATTCAATTCCATTAATTACCAAACTTTACCCAAAAGTCTGGAATATTTTTCCAGGAATATTCTCACGTTCATTTTTATATTTTGGTTACTTTTGTCTACACCCCTTTATACCCCTTAATCTTCACTGAGTACACTTTTTACCTCAAAAGTTACCATAATTCACTTAGTTAAGCCTTCTTATTAATTTTACTCACTAATACATGCTTAATTACTTAATTAAAAGTAATTAATTAAATTATTTAAGTTAGGGGTATTATATTCACCCCACCGTTTTAGCGATTTTGTCCTCAAAATCAACAGAACTACTCATCCAATCAACTAGGGATTTATCGGAGAACTCTTCTTGTGTTCCCAAAGTTACCTTGTTCATTACTTCCTCTTTTCCTTATCATCTTATCATAAGATGGAATCTTTCATTCATGATTCACTCTATGTTTTATAATTAGGTGATACTAATATATTCAAGCATTTTTATCTTTTACTTTCCTCAAGGGTTATACCTATTCACTTGATATTTAAACCTGACCTTCTGCGTCCAACTAATAACCTCATACAAAATCTCATCTGATGGAACTTCCAAGAGAGATCCACTATGGGCTGTTTCTCTTAGGTATCTGACCACAAGGAGGTCCCGAAGGCTAACTCCAAGGGAAGTTCCCCTCAATATAGACCTTCAATGAGAATTCTCAATCTCATAGGATACTATCCTCATGGAGGTAATACTACCACTTCCATGGAAAGGTCAGTGCATACAACTTATCATCTTTTAGCAATCTATGCATAGTCTAGTCTTTAATTACTAGACATAACTAATCACATAATCATAATTGAGTCCACAGTCTAAGCATATGCAACTCCAACCTCAATAAACTATGCATGTTATACTAATCTACATGCATCATACCTTCCATCAATCGTGGAAACCTCTCTAGCTGGGGTTGGGTTGAAGTGCTAACATGTGCCGCTGCTGAAGGATCAGAGACCACTTGCACTTGAGCAACCCGTCCCACGATCTGGGGACAATCCCTCGCATAGTGACCAGGTTTACCACACTTGAAACATATGTTTTGGCCCATCAAACAAGCGCCCTTGTGATGCCTCCCACAGTTGTCACACTTGGGGACAAGAGGCCTTTCATTGTCCCAACTCTGTTGGTTCCCGCTTCTCTTAAACTTTTCTTTCGACCGTCTAACTTGTAGTTTTTCTTTTCTATTCTTGTCATCCATCTTCTTACTCTTTTCTGAAGTAGAGCCAGTTGCTCCACTAGCACCAGATGCTTGTGCCTCGGAAGACTTCTTACTTTTCGACACACTATAAACTTCTTCCACCTTTCGGCATTGGTTCACAAACTTGCTAAACTCTCGGATATCACAATTAGACATCTTCCGAGACATTTTCTCGTTCAGACCCCATTGGAACTTGGAGGTCATCTCAGCTGGAGTGGGCAAAGCTCTCCCATAATTTGCATATTTCACCAATTCATTGAACTTGGCAAAATATTGGTCAATGGACATCGACCCTTGCTTCAGATCATTGTATTCATTCTGCTTCTTTTCCCTAGCCTCCCTAGGGAAGTAGTTGTCCAAGAACAACGTCTCGAACAACCGCCAGGTGATTTCCCGGCCTTCAGCTTCTAAAGGTTGCACTGTATTAGTCCACCAATCTTCAGCTTCCTCTTCCAGCATATACACGGAGTAAACCAATTTCAATGCATCAGGGCACCTCATAACCCTAAAAATCTTCTCCATAGCTTGGAGCCATTTTTCTGCCACCATAGGGTCATATTCTCCTTTAAAAGAAGGAGGTTTATGTTTCCTAAAAGCCATTAATCTTCTTTCCTCAACTTCGTGCTCATCAACCTGTTCTGCATGGGGTTGACGCACCTCAGTATGATGGCTATGACTACCTGAGTGGTGACTCGCTTCACCCTCATTATTACCCGTTCCGTCTTCTTCATTGGGAGCAGGTGGAGTAGGTGTGGCAGTGTGAGGAGGAGGAGAGGGTTGTCGATTCTCGGGTCTAGCACCCCTCAATGTCCTCAACTCGTTCATCATCGCGGCCATAGCATTCCGCGTGTCTTCATTTGTCTTAAGTAAGTTTTCGTTAGCTCGACGACTAACCTCCAACTCCCTTTGTACAACTGCCAGGGTTTCAACCATAGGATCCGGCTGCCCACCTATTGCCCCACGACCACCTCGGGGCCTAACCAAAGCAGCCAAAATAGGATCTGGCTGAGCATTTGCATTCGATGCTTCAGCGTTATTTCGATTCCTCGTCATGACACTACACATGTTACACAAAGGAATGAGTTGATCAGGCTCATACTAAGTGATCACAAATGCAATAATCACCAAGAGTACCAAAATAACTACAAAGCATTAAACACCAAGCAAACATAACATCAATCTACAAGTTTCCCTGAGAAACAGCTCTGATACCATAAAATGTAACACCCCGTTCAAGAACCGGTTTGTTAACATTGACTTATGATATTAAGCGCAGTTACAATCACATAGGTGCAATTAAAATCCGGTTAAATTTTCTTTTAAAACAAGCCGAATTAAAATTACCCAATTACGTGACCATAACCATAATACATTGCGGAATAACATACTTAAAGCTTAATACCATACCTTAATCTCATTAATTATGGTCTCCATTTGCCCATAATATTATAGTATTTTTCATTAATTACACGTGGGTTCAAACCGCGCTCAAATCGGAGCACCGTAGCCCAAGTTATGAGGTTTCTAAGC
>JAVKPL010002550.1:0-18273 GCA_032173675.1 Gastrolobium villosum | reverse complement strand
GTAACTATTTAAAGTTCTACAGTTACAAGCTCTTAGTTAAACTAAGATTGCATTTGCTTTCACAATTTCTCTATAAGGTAGGCATCATCAATTTTTATATTTTCCTTTATCAGGTTTCAGATGGGTTATTCATGAATTGCTTTTCCTCATATTTATCACTGACAGAAAATATTAACATCAAAGGGGCAACGATGGGTACTGTTATTGAAGATGACTCATTTACCATGATGGGTACTGTTATTGAAGAAGATGACTCATTTACCAAGGTCCTAGGAAGATGGCCTATCTTTTACTATGGCATGAAGAAGATCATATTTCCAGTCCTACAGTAAAGGGTAAAACCAATGCAGAAGGCTTCCAAAACTCAAACTTGTGACTTTCCGGTCGCACAGGGGCAACCCCGCTGCTCTAAGGCTCACCCTCTTTTCAATTCTACAGGATGTCTACTAAATGGTCTATGAACAACAAAAAGCTTTAATCCTTGAAAAAAAAAAGTAGTAAGCCTACAAGCACACCTGGGCTCTTTGGTTGCAAGATGAAAAATGCCTACAAAGCAGCATCCAATAAAAATTGACACATACGCAATCCAGCGGTACTGCTTATTTGGAAGAGAAACAAAGTGATTATGCTGGACAACAGCTGATCACAGATGGATCCAAAAAATAACTGTCATACATACCTGATTTTCAACATCAGCATATGTTTTTCCACTGATGACACTGAATACTATAAACGCAACTGCATATAGGCTCAGGTTGGCCACCTTCAAAGTTATATATACATTAGTAATTTATATCAACATATTATTGATTTCTTTTTCCAGGAAGGGGATATGGAGTTTCATATCTGAAAAGAAGTTCACTAGAAGCTTACCATGGTAAAAGCATTGCGACAGCTAGCCAGTGCCACTCTGCTTGTAGAGTTCAGTGTGATGCAACTCACCATGGACCTTCAAGAAAGCAATCAAAGAAGAAAATGATGAACATAATTTCAAATTTGAGAGATAGGAACCTAAGCTTTTTCATTTAATTCTTCTCTTATCCACTGAAATTATAAGACTAGAGATATCACTGGTGCTACATGGTTTAAAAATGAACACTGCTTCATGGCATTCCGAGACTCATAGTTACAGAAATAATAATCACCGCTGACAATTAAAGCTGAAATAGCAAAAATCAGACATCCGTAGTGATGAGTATTTGTTTCATTCAACAGTGCAATAAGATCATCCAGAAAAACTACTCACCACTCATCATCTTTTCATGTGAATGGCATTTCTTAACAACATTTTAGGTCATCCCAATATTTGGAGACAGAAATCACAATAAATATCAAGAAGTCGATCATGTAAAGTTACTTAAAATTTATAGTTTAAGCTGCCAACAGCACGGGGAGGAATAACACTTCATAGGTGACTTCACTAGCCAACAACTTTTAGTTTGAAATTTCAAACCGAAAATTTTAATTTTCGACTTCAAACGAAAAAAGATAAATTTAAGGAAATTATTACATGTGTGAAACCTGAGTAGCAGCCCAGCCCACATTGAAGATTGCAGCGAACACACTGTAACTCACAGTTTCGAAAGTAGTTGAATTGGAAGATGAAATTTTACAAGGTAGACAACCACCAAAAACAGAAGAAAATGAAACAGCCACCAATAAAGATCCAGCACCATGCCATATCTTGAAATGCCCAAACCTGTCTATCTATCAAGCAAGGTGACAGAAATAAGCATTTCTATCAAAATAAGAACTTAAAAGCACATAATAAGATAAGAGAAAAGAGTAGCACTAGAAAAAAAGGGATAAGGGTAAAGAAATATTTAAAATTTCTTAAATTCATAAGAAACAAACAACTAGGTTAGCATGATGTCAAAGGAATGATTTTCATTTCGTGTTATTTTACTTCTAGACAAAATCTGCAAATTCATGAAGAATAAAATAAGGTATTTGGATGATATAATTGATGGATTTAATCTATGCAATAGCGAAGGTTTATAAGATGATGACATAGGTTAAAAACATCAGGTAAGCTCAGCTTAACCTCCAAAACACAAGATCTGGTTCCTCGGTTATCACAAGCTAGAGGAATAAGCAGCCATCCTCCTCCACCCACCCAGGGACAAAAGGACAAAAAAGGCCAGATGATGAGAAGTTTAGTGACAGAAGCATGTGAAATATTTCCCTAGAATGAAGGAAAAAATAGTGATTAAATACCAGTTCACCAACAAATACAGTGGCAAATCCATCGGCCACTTGACCTGAAAGCATCACAGTAGCTGCATCCCTATGAAATGAAAAACAAAAAATGTCAAGAACACAAAATATGGAAGTATCACACAAATTCTGTGTAAGATCTAAAAATATAAAGATTTTTGTCATGTACAAAATTGAATATGGTTTATATCTTGAAAAACATTTATTTACTGCTAACGGTCGAAAGTAATGTGCAAAATATTTCCTATAGCAGTATATATATACATATCACTAGAAGTAGCCTAAGATAAGCGACAGAGTATGTTCTGAAGCCAGCCAACTGCATCTTATTATTGTCAATTATGTCCTTCATGGAATATTTGCTATTATAATTTATACAAATCATGTGTTTGTCCACCAATCATTTAAGTTTTACCATCCCATTAAGCTATTTTCATTTTGCAAATTAGTTTAAATCTATGTCAGGTCTATACTACGCAAGACCATGGCATCCTAGGTTGCTTCCCCTTAGAATATCAATTGGATTTCTACCAAATTTTTAATGACAGCCAAAATTTTCAAATCTGCCATTTCAACTTTCAGTTACATCAATTAACAAGCACTTGCATAAGAGTTAGTTACACCAGTTGGAAAGTGCCAAAACATAAATAAAAATCCTTGATCATAGAATGCACCTTGGTGAAAGTCCAATATCTGTCAAGAACAATAATAGATAGGTGAACCAACAAGCAGCAGTTATGTCATTAAGCATGTGTCCCATGCCATAGTAAAAGATAGGCCATCTTCCTAGGACCTTGGTAAATGAGTCATCTTCTTCAATAACAGTACCCATCATGGTAAATGAGTCATCTTCAATAACAGTACCCATCGTTGCCCCTTTGATGAGGGAAAATACAAACCTGAAAGGTATAAATTGACGATTTTAGCTTGCAAAATGAGTTTTCTTCCTCCATTTTTTTTTAATCCATTTTTTGTCTCATTTTGTAATGTTTACATTTTATCTTCTATAGAATAAGTAGAAACACGCACCAAACATAGATTAAAGTAGGGGAAAAAATTGGGGGGAGAAAATTAAAGGAAAATTACACATTTTGATTCCTCCTTCATCTAGTGTACACCCCTACAAAGCATCCCTTTGATAAAACTAGGCCAAAATAATCTGCTTTCAGGCGTAAAAGAAAAACTTTGTCCATTATCCATAACAAGAATGGTGATAGATCATACTGTTTACAGAAGGAATTTTTCCTACTCAAAGAACGGGGAAATGAATCTTAAAATTAAATTTCATCTGATAAAATTTAGACGCTTCTAAGAGTTTATCTTATAGAAGACTTTGTAAATACAATCAATCAATCCCAGGAAAGACCCCTCTACTTTTCCACATGTAGTTATCATTGCCATATTCTGACAGCATAGTTTTCTTCCAACTACAAGAAGGTAGAGTTTTCAAAGATCAAGCTGCAAAACCCTAAGCACATATACCATTATAGTCCACAAAAGATGCTTAATTTTTTTTTTCAGACAGATCAACAATGTGCACTGATTTTATGGCAAGCAATACAGCATATTTGAATTTTAACAAGATAACAAGATTGGGAAGGGCTCTCAATCACACCAAGGAAAAAAAAAGGATAGATCGGAACCTCAATCAAGAAAAAAAAGTGTATGTATAAGCTCAAAGCAACCAAGCGTGAAGGGTACAAAAATTAGAGCCAAATCATAGCAATTCTACATTGAAACTACAGCTCTTGATGCCATATTGGTCCAAAAAATAAAGGAATAAAGTGAAATCACAGAACTTTATTATACCACACTTTCCCCCAAATTCACTCCATCAATAAAATATGTAACTAAGGAAACGTGTCATAGCATCGGTAGAAACACATCCTAGAAAGCCAACCGCATGACCCAACAATACCCTTAAAGAAAACAATACCCTCAAAGAAAACAAAACCCTCAAAGAAAACAAAGCCCTTGAAGAAACAGAGTCACACAACACCACCAATGAAAAATACTAACCAAATCCAGTTACAGCACTGTGATTTCAGCAGAAAAATCAACTTGTGATCTCAACGAATAAAACCAGCAAGAAAAACAACACTCCAACAACCATCAAAATCACACCTTTTTCAAGACCCGGAATCACAAACACCAAAACCAGAATGTTAAACACACAAAATTCAAAATATGCAAAGAAGAAATGCTAAAAACATTGCAAAAAAGGCAATTCCATGAGAAGGGTTTTGATCACATACAAGGAAGCAGAAAGTGAAGCTAGCAGAAGCACCCCATCAAAGATATCCCTCCATAGTCAAATACTCCAAAGGATCCAACCCAAGTTGACTTCAAAAGAATAAAAGAAACCGAAGATATTATTTTTTGAAAACTCTATGAATGTTCGAATGAGATATATCATATATCCAACAACGTCCACACCTATTCTTACGAAAAAGAAAAAGAAAAAAGAGAGTATATAATATAATATAATATCTTCTTCTTCTTTTTATTTGGTACAAATATAATATATTATCTTAAGCTCGAGAGTTTGTTGTGTTAATGGCTTTGCATCACCATATGGTCAAACATAAGCGGTTGTGAGCAGTTGTGAATAGCGTGTGTCTTACCAAAGATGTTGGCGAAGAAGCCAAGTTCTAAGAACTCCAATGTATTTGGAATGACTATAATGTCCCCATGAGTTGGTGCATCATGTTTCATCCAAAAGCCACGTTAAGGACATGTGCCCTTTAACTCGATGAGATACTTGTCACCAATGGGAAGTTCTTTAACAAGAATGTATGAAGGATTATATTTATCTCATTTAATACGAGATAAACTAATTTTCTATACACATGTTGTCTTTCCAATTAGCTAACCTATCTCCATCAACATAAACAAAATATTCCCTTTTTATGAATTATCTGACTCCATCCTTCCGTCGAAATAGTTAGCCGAACTTTAGTAGTGGGAAAATTGTTTCTTTGTGGGATAATTTATCTCCAATAAGCATAAAACAATGTTATTTTGTGATGAAAATTAAGGTGTTTTTGTAACTCTAATTTATTGGATGATTATATTGTCTTTATTATCATAATTTTTTAATCTTACACCCAAAATAATGTCATTTTGAGTTTACAGGAGATAACTTTATTTCAAAGACGGAGAAATATTTTTCCCTTAATAATTTTTTTTTTTAAATATGTGAGAGTAAGATTACATATAAGAGTTGCCTCCATTTTTATTTTTGTTAATCGATATATAATGTGAAATAATATTTTAATTATAAAATTTAATTTAATTTCTTTTGCAAGAGGTTGGAGTAGTTTGCAAATCTTATTCATTATTGTATAAAGAAAATTTGATTTGATCTGATTTGCATATTTTTTTTTTGGTTTATTATTACTCCAGTAACTTGATATAAAATTATTTTCAGCAGTCTCAAAATTATATCATTTAGAGTTTGTAAATTAATAAATGGTATTTGAATAAAATTTATATAACAAAAAATAAATAAAATTCCTGAAATTGCTAGAGAAGCGATAAACTACTTCTCGATGAGCTTTATTTTTCTCTTATAAGAACAAAAATTATCTCTTGTAAGACTGATGACAAAGAAGAAAAATAAAATAAAAAAAGTGAAAAGTTTTAATGGAAGTATATATGAAATAATATCATTAGTTGCTTTATAGGAGATAATTTTTGCCCTTGTAATAGGAGACAATTTTGTTCTAGCAACAGGAAAAAAATAATGCACTTTTTTTTTTGGTAAGCATAATGCACTTTGTTTATGGGTTTTATAAGAGTTATGTAGTAGGAAAAGTGATTGTGTTATGTTGTAGAGATTCATTTTACCCGGAGTTTTTTTTTGCTGCGGACTCCACAAAATATTGTGTGTGTCGAAAATTTTTTATGGTCATGTTAAATGATAGATGATAAATCCTTTATTTACATGTCAAATGACAAAAAAACAATACATCTTTTGATCCAAGTAATTAAAAAATAATAATTGATATGATTTGTTTATTTTTTTTTTATTTTTTTTGGTAACATGCTTATCCTCTTTATGTCACTTGTTAGTTGTTATAATAGAAGTCTCATGAATTTCATAAGATTGGACATTTTCTTAATTTTGTAGGAGATATTTTTTTAATATTAATTTTTTATATATCACTTTTATTAATTAAGTTATTTTGTCTACATAAGATTAATAAGTAAAGTAAATTAATTTTAATTAATTTAATTTATATTTAATGCATTTTAAATAAAATTTATTTGGTAAATCATCCAAATTTTATTTTTTATTTTAAATTTTAAATAAAAGAATTTGTGCTTAAATGAATTCTAAATAATGCGACACGGAAGTAACCTAAATATAATATAGTTGTGAATAGATAGTCTCATGTTAAAATTTATATGATCTGTTTATCAAAAGAAAAAAAAAATGATCTTGTCTTATGAAATTTTTGGGTTTATCTCTTTATTTACTAATAATAATTGGATCCTACTTATTTAATGCACGTAAAGAGAGAAATAAGCACAAAAATTTTACATGATCAAATAATATATAATCTTAGGAAAAAATTCATTTTCACCCATTGTGGTTTTGTGATTTATCATTAGACCCTCTGTGGTTTTAAATTTATCACTTAGACCCATTATACTTAAATAATTTATCATTTAACCTTCGTGGTTTCAAACTTTCACTTAGACACTCCATGGTTAAAAAAAATTCCACTTAAACCCCTTGTGGTTATAAAAATAAAAAATTTTAAAACATAAATATTTAAAATAAATGTTCCTCTTTTTTATTTTATATCATCACCTAATGCATTTAGGATTTAAAAAATAAAAATAAATTTTTAAAAAATTCAGTTATTTTTATCAAGAAAATAAATTCAAATCAAATATTATTTTATTTTATCTATTTTTTACCCGATAGCATTATAAAATTATCTAAATAAAGTGAATATCTTATTTTAATAATTTAATTTATCTTATATATTTTTAAAACAAGTAAAAAAATTAAGATACTTTATAAATTAATTTCAGAATAAATAACTTGTAATATTTTTTAAACCTTAAATGCATCACATGAGGATATAAAATAAAATAAAGAGAAATTTTATTTTCTAAAATATTTATTTATTAAACCACAAGGTGTCTAAATGAAAAAATTTGTAACCACAAAGGGTGTAAGTGAAAATTTGAAACCATATGGGGTTAAATGACAAAATATTCCATAACAGTGGGTCGAAGTGATACGTTTAAAATCACAGGGGGTTAAATGATAAATCACAAAATCACAATGTAAAAATGAAGTTTTTCCTATATTTTTTTTAACATTAGAGAATCAAGATCCCCTTGCCCACACGCTTATGTTAAAATTATGAGAAAACTTCATTTTCATCCACTGTGGTTATGTGATTTATCATTTACCACATGTGGTTTCAAACTTATCACTCACACCCATTGTGCTGAAATAATTTATCGTTTAACTACATACAGTTTTAATTTTCACTTAGATCCCTTATGGTTACAAAAAAATTACTTAGATTCCGGGTGGTTTAAAAAATAAAATTATTAAAAACTAAATATTTAAAATAAATTTGGTCTGTTTTTTATTTTATATCCTCGTGTAATGCATTTAGGGTTTGAAAAATATTTCAAGTTATTTATTCTGAAATTAGTTTATAAATTATACTTTGAATCAGGAAAGTATAGTAGAAATAAGGATGGTTTGGAAAGTATAGGTCTGAAGGAATAAGGAAGGGCTTAAGAGCCAAGTGGGTGAGTTTCTGTTAGTTAGGCCTTGTTAGTTAAAAATTTTAAGATGGTTAGTTAGCCCTTTGCAGTAGCATAGGTTTTGTGTTAAGATTGCACTTCTACCTCATTTTCTGGTCCAGTTTCTATCACATAGATCATGATTGCCTGATTGGATAGATGTTAAAGGAAATTGATTGTGTTATTGAATATTGTGTTTCCTCTAGTGTTTACATTGGAAAAACCCACAATAACTATGACATGCAAATCATTGGTTGGAGCTATTCTGCCGATTATATACAATAAGGTTCTTCAATTGAGCTAGTTTCAATTTTAGAATTTATCGTGGTGTAAAATCTGTCTGGATATTTTTGTTCAGTGAAGTGGTTGTTTTTCTGTTAGTAGCTAAAACTAATGCTTTTAATTCCAAGTATACGAATGGTTTTGCGAAATATTTGAACTTGTGTTTATTGGTTTAAGAGTAGTATTGCACATTGCTATGATGGCAACGAAACAAGTATGCAAATTTGCATACTGTACTGTAACAGTTTCAAACAGACATAAATCATCACACATTTGCATTACTATGGTCTTAGTATTCCTGGAAGATGTGTCAGGTAACATCATACATGGGTACTTCCTGAATCCATTTTTGTTACAACTCAATAGAATGATCTGAAAACAGCCATTAGACCAATTATTTGAGTGTCTGAATTTTATCATGTAGGAAACCTGCTATCCTTTGTTCGGAGGTTCTTGAAATACGCTTCTTGTTAATAGTTGTTTTACCTTCCTAAAGAAATCTAATGGGTCAATTTTATTGTTGCTAGATAATATTATTAGAGCATGATATGAAACTTTAACTTCTGCTGGTGTTTTCGGGATGAATTTGGAAGGCAAGTAAGACGTATGTGTGGCATGACACATCAATGGTTTTGTCAATAACACACAGCAAAAGTAGTGAGATATATATTTTTTTTTTTTGACTTCGTATAGAGATTCTGAAAATTGTTTGTACTGTGTTGTTATTTATTTTGGCTTTTTTTTTTTTCCTTTGATAGTCTTGGATTTATATGCTGCCTAACTGATAGGACTGGTAATTCAAAGACCAAAAGTTAGGACAAAGTTGAAGTGTAACTATTGTATTGAATCTAAAATAGCATACAAGAGTTTTTTTTTTTTTTTTTGATACATATAATACAAGAAATTTGGGCTATACTGTCCAGTACTACCCAATACTGTCAAGTACCTTTCTTTGAGCTTCGCCTAGAGCTGAAGGTCAAAGTCTAGAAAATGCTCATCAAGCGCAACAAGATTTTCCCACGAACTCCCATAAGAAAGAAATCACATAAAACCTCCAACCTCGGAAAGAGAAAATGAAAACTTAAAAAAACCTGCTTAACAATAAATGGCTCCTTAGCAAGAATTAAAGCACCAATAAAACAACCCAAAATAAAATAGCGTTATTGTATGAACAACAATTATAAATTTCACGAACTTTTTTGAAATGCTTCATGCTAGAATTACTAATAGAGTGACTAAATACAACAGGATTGGGACCAAACTCTGATGAACAACCAATAAAGACTCAATTAGAGGCCGGGGCGTCAATGAAAAGGTTTCTAACTATTACAATATTGAGACGAATATTGAGACACGTGAAAAATATTGAAAAAAGGGAATACACTTGATTTCATAAACTGACCGTAATATAAAACAGAAACTAAAACTGAAATAAAACGTAACAATTAAGAGCACGTTACACCCAAATAAACACACTCATTAAACTACCCATATACTGACCCGTTACGACTCATGAAACATATTTAGTGCCCACATGGCCATTACGTCAACCGTAAAAAACTTTTATTTTATAATGGACAAAACTCTAACATTCCCTCCCTCAAACTGATGTTTGCTAACAATCAGTTTAAAGTATACAGACACCTAATAATCTTCTTAACTTCACAAATGACTCCATCTTGAGAGCTTTCGTGAATATATCAGCAATCTGATCTTCACTCCTGCAGTAGATTAAATCAATAGCTCCATCTTTACAAAGATCTCTTAAAAAATAAAACTTCACATCAATGTGCTTGCTTCTTCCATGTAGCACAGGATTCTTAGATAATCTAATTGCTGAATTATTATCACACATAATTTGAGTAGCTTTGAGTTGCTTGAATTGAAGCTCCTCAAGAATTCTCCTTAGCCAAATGGCTTGGCATGCACAAGCTGTAGCAGCAACAAATTCAGCTTCTGTGTTTGACAAAGTGACAATTGGTTGCTTCTTCGATGCCCAAGAAACAGCACCTGTACCAATTATAAAAACATAACCTGATGTGTTCTTCCTGTCATCTTGATCTCCTGCATAGTCACTGTCAGTAAATCCCACTAAATCAGATTTTACACCATTCTTGTAAAATATCCCGAAATTTCTTGTTTCTTGCAAGTAGCGAAGGATTCTCTTGGCAGCCAACAAATGCATTTCTGTAGGGTTCTCCATATACCTGCTAATTAAACTTACAGAATACATTATGTCTGGCCTTGTTGCATTGAGATACATCAAGCTTCCCACAATTTGTTTGTAGAAGGTGCTGTCAACCTTCTTTCCTCCATGATCTTTATGTAGCTTCAAGCCACATTCAACTGGAGTCTGCATAGGATTACCATCATTCATCTGAAACCTCTCTACAATATCTTCCACATATTTATTTTGAGAAATAAAAATTCCATCACTTGATTGTGCAACACTTATGCCAAGAAAGTAATGCATCATACCAAGATCAGTCATTTCAAACTCATTAATCATAGACTTCTTATATTCTTCAAACATAACATCACAATTTCCAGTGAATATAAGATCATCTACATATAAGCAAACAATAAGCATTTTTCCTTCATCACAAATCTTAACAAAAAGTGTATGTTCATAAGGACACTTCATAAAACCAGCCTTAAGAAAATAAGACTCAATGCGACTATACCAAGCTCGAGGGGCTTGTTTTAGTCTATAAAGTGTTTTTTTCAATTTGTAAACTTTATGCTCATTTCCAACCTTCTCATAACCAGGGGGTTGTTTAATAAATATTTGTTCCTCCAAGTACCCATGCAAGAATGCCGATTTGACATCTAGCTGGTAAATAGGCCAAGAATTTTGTGCAGCCAATGCAACCACCAACCTGATTGTATCATGTCTCGCAACAGGAGAAAAAACTTCTATATAATCAATCTCATATTGTTGCTTGTACCCCTTGGCAACCAAGCGTGCTTTGTGCTTGTCAATTTCACCATTTTCCTTTAACTTTGTTTTGAACACCCACTTCACACCAATGGTTTTGTGCCATTTGGGAGATCAATTAACTCCCAAGTATCATTCCTCTTAATTGCATCAATTTCAGCATCCATTGCTTTTCTCCATTTTTCTTCTTTGACGCCACTTTCAAAAATCACGAGATCACATTATGAAAACAAGGCAAAGTGAGTAATTGGATCTTCAATTCCAGTTTCTCATAATCTTCCATCCAAGCAGGCCTTCTTCTAACATGACGAAGAGATTGAGATTGAGTTTCTTCTTCGTTGACTCCAACTACTATTGATGAGGATTCATTGGCTGAAGAAGTTGCAGCGGATGAATTTCCAGGCATACTAGTTGTTGAAATTTTCTCTTGTTCAGAATCAATATCACAAAGAACTTGGGTAGGCTGCTGCATATTCCAATCCCAAGTGTTTTCTTCATCAAAAACAACATCCCTGCTAACCACAATTTTTTTTGTAGTGGATTAAATAGTTTATATGCTATAGATGTATAACTTACACCTAGAAAGACACATTTTTCAGCCTTGTCATCAAGTTTTTTCTTTTCTGATCCGGGACATGAGCATATGTAATGCATCCAAAAATTCTGAAGTGATCCACATTTGGTTTTCTCCCACTCCAAGCCTCTTCTGGCGTCATAATCTGAACTGCAAAGGTTGGGCTTCTATTCAAGACATGAATGCACCAGTTTACTGCTTCTGGCCAAAACGTCTTTGTAACTCTTCCTCTTGCCAACGAGCTTCTAACCATATTGAGGATGGTTCTATTCTTCCTCTCTGATACACCATTTTGTTGAGGTGTATATGCAGTTGTAAGCTCTTTTCGGATGCCATGTTCTTCACAGAAAGCTTCGAATTCTTTTGAGCAATATTCACCTCCACGATATGTGCGAAGTGTCTGAATCATCCTTCCTGTCTCATTCTCTACACGAGCTTTGAAATTTTTAAATGTAGAGAAAGCTTCTGACTTTTGTAACATCCCGGGCGCTGACGAGGGCGGGGAGTGATCTCCGGTGCGCAAGGGCACGGACAAGGAGCGGCTCCTGGCAGGCTTCCAGCGACGGGGGTACATGAATGAATCGAATAACACCGAAAAGAGAGGGATTCCAGAGACTGTGCTGGTATGGGATAGTACAGTTGGGAATGGCTTATAAGAATTAATTGGTACTACCTATACTAACAAGATGCATCTACTTTTCGGTAGCCCAGATCGGAAGAACTCCACAGTTAAGCGTGCTTGACTTGGAGCAATTCTGGGATGGGTGACCTCCTGGGAAGTTTTCCCGAGAAGTGTGCGAGTGGGGACAAAGCACGCTGAAAAGTCTCGTGTTAGTGTGTGGGGACAGTCGTTAATCCTTGCAAGTTGCCAGGCGTTAGTAGTGGTATCAGAGCAGGGCCTCTCATCCAGTACGGTGTGGTTCGAGGACGAACCAGGCGGAAGCTGGTGGGCATGTAACATCCCGGGCGCTGACGAGGGCGGGGAGTGATCGCCGGTGCGCAAGGGCACGGACAAGGAGCGGCTCCTGGCAGGCTTCCAGCGACGGGGGTACATGAATGAATCGAATAACACCGGAAAGGGAGGGATTCCAGAGACTGTGCTGGTATGGGACAGTACAGTTGGGAATGGCTTATAAGAATTAATTGGTACTACCTATACTAACAAGATGCATATACTTTTCGGTAGCCCAGATCGGAAGAACTCCACAGTTAAGCATGCTTGACTTGGAGCAATTCTGGGATGGGTGACCTCCTGGGAAGTTTTCCCGAGAAGTGTGCGAGTGGGGACAAAGCACGCTGAAAAGTCTCGTGTTAGTGTGTGGGGACAGTCGTTAATCCTTGCAAGTTGCCAGGCGTTAGTAGTAGTAAATATAACAGCCCCAATTTAAGAATTTAATTAATTACTTTTAATTAAGTAATTAAGCATGTATTAGTGAGTAAAATTAAGAAGAAGGCATAATTAAGTGAATTGGGGTCACTTTTGAAGTAAAAAGTGTACTCTGTGAAAATTAAGGGGTATAAATGGGTGTAGACAAAAGTACCCAAAATATAAAAATGAAAGTAGAAATATTCCTAGAAAAATATTCCAGACTGTTGGATAAAGTTTGGTAATTAATGGAGTTGAATAGATAGATGAACCGATACCCACTTCACCTATGTTAAGTAGCCAGCAACTAAAGGAACCCAAAATCCCTCCCCAACCCGTCGTGGACCAGAAGAAGAAAGAAAAAAAAGAAGAAGAAGGAGAAGAAGAGAAAGAGAAGGAGGAAGAAGGGGAAAAACCCTAGGTGATGCAAATCTCAGCCAAATTCATCCGTTCCAAAGCCTAATCCACTTCAAATCTTCTCCTCTTTCATAATGCAAGCTTAGTTTTGAGTGGGAGTCTTTGTGGAGAGAGATTTCATCCCTCAAAATTCGACCCTTTTGTGAAAGTGTGGGGTTTTTGGAGCTTTAACCTCCATGGAAGCTTGAGGAACAATTATTCCTTGTTGAGTGATCCTTTGTGGTGAGTTTTCCACTCTCTTTCACATAAATTCTTTGAGTTTTGCATGATTTAGGTTTTGATGAATAGTGTTTTAGGGTTTTATGTTAATGTGAGTAGATTGGCTATGTTTAAGGAGGATTGAGATTTAGTGTACGTTATGGAAAATGCTAGAAATGATAAATAAACGGTAGAAATGAGTTTAGATTTAAATTTTAGTAAAGTTTGTTATTTGAGCAAATTATGCTTGGAAATTAAGGATATTCTTTAATGGTGAGCCATTGTTTGATTATAGAATTGATTGGGTTCCTTGTATTAATAGGATTGAGGCAAGAGAACCAAGTGGAGTGACCAACCCTTGTGGTTGAGTGCAATTGAGGAGAGTTCAAAAGCAAGGTAAACCTTTGGACCTTGGGGTTGATCCCATTGAGTGTTCCACCATACTCCGTTAAGGAGAAATGGTTTTTCTAGATGTGATATATAATTATGATATAGTAATTGTATGCTCATGCATTGATTCATGCATTGATACATGTTATGATTGATTCATGATTATTGGTTGATGTTGATTGTTGAAGAGTCATTGAGGAATGGTTATAGAGGTAGCAAATAATGAATGAGGTAATGGTTGAGGATTGTGATTGAGGTTATGACTGATAGTATTATGATGAGGATGATTGGTAGGAACTTCCCTTGGAAACAGCCCTATGTGGATCTCCATGTGGTTAGAGCCTAAGAGAAACAGCCCTATGTGGATCTCTCTTGGAGGTTCCTAGGTTGAGGTTAAGGACTTCCCTTGGAAACAGCCCTATGTGGATCTCCATGTGGTAAGAGCCTAAGAGAAATAGCCCTTTGAGTATCTCTCTTGGAAGTCCATATAATGGTTATTGATAAGAATGTGTTGAACTGTTATGATTATGTGCACATCGAAAGTGAACCTTAGGGTGGAGTGATCTCCAAGGACCCCTGGTTTACTGTGATATATTCGTATATCTCACCCCGTGTTGTTGGGGACCCCCTTTCAGGAAAGGATGCTGCAGGAGCCTCTGATGGCAAGTGGCCATATTTGAAGTGATTGGGCATATGAAGATATTGTGTCATTTGATTAAGCATGTTATTTTGTAGTTCACATGTATAGGATTGCTAAAGGAGAATCAATTGTCATATGCAAGCTATATTTATTTGGGTGGACTTAGCCTATGCTCATGCTTTTGGTATCTATTTTGTTGATGGGAGCCAAGGAGTGATCATAGTGTTTTGTAGCTAAGTCCCATGAATTGTAATTAAAACTTGTAAACATGATGTAATGTTGTAATTATTGGGTATTTGCATATATGATGAAACGATATGCATGCTTCTCTTGTGTATGAGTATCTAGAGAGACTAGAATTCATGTATTGAAAAGATTATATGATGTAAATTAGGTGAAAGAAGACCTTTAGGTTGGAAAACCAATTTAAAACAAAGGTACCCTATCTTGTTGTCCAATTTCGTATCCTATACGATAGATTTGGATCTTTGTGTCTTGACGGAAGTTGTAGATATGTTTCTTAGCTTTCCATAGAGACCAAGATTGTGTAATTTGGATAAGTATAACTAAAGTTATGGTTAAAATACCACAGGCAGGTCAAATTGCCCTGTTTTGGGTACACAGCCCTGTTGTCTGGCGCTACGGGCGCCAGACTGGCGCTATGAGCGCCAACGGCCAAAATGAGGCAGTGGCGCTGTCAGCGCGGGGATCTGACGATTCAGCACCTGTCGCTTAGAAATCTCATAACTTGGGCTACGGTGCTCCGAATTGAGCGCGGTTTGAACCCACGCGTAACTATTGGAAAATCCTATAATATAATGGGCAAATGGAGACCATAATAAATGAAATGAAATGAAAGTATGGTATTAAGCTTTAATTATGTTATTCCGCAATGTATTATGGTTATGGTCACGCAATTGGGTAATTTTAATTCGGCTTGCTTTAAAATAAAAATTTAACCGGATTTAATTGCACCAATGTGATTGTAACTGCACTTAATATCATAAGTCAATGTTAACAAACCGGTTCTAGAACGGGGTGTTACAACTTTTCCTGTAAAAAATAAACCCACATTTTTCTAGAAAAATCATCAATGAAGGTAATTAAATATTTTTTACCTCCATTAGAAATTGGATTTATTGGACCACAAATGTCTGAATGCACCAATTGCAAAATTTCCTTTGCTCTCCATGAGTTCCCTTTTGCAAATTCAGAACGATATTGTTTGCTAACAACACATTCTTCACATACTAAGGAATGAGGAATTGTGATTTAAGGGAGGCTTGTCACCATATTTTTATGTTGGAGCGTCTTCAACCCACCAAAGCTCAAATGGCCATAGCGAAAATGCCACAACCATGAAGGATCTTTTATTTCAATCATTAAATTAAATTGGATCTCTTCAATCTTTAATGGAAACAATCTGTTTGAACTCATCTGAATAACAGCAACCTTATACCTCAATTACACGTTCTCTTTCTTTTCCATTTCTTGTTTCCAGTTAAAGCCCCTCCTTTCTTCTATGTTCACAACTCCCCTTGCGTCAAAAACCGTATATGTCATCTCTTTGGTACTTCCACAGTTAGTACTGTTTTATTAAAGTCAGAAAAAGTCAAAGTAGGTAACATTAACTGAATATGTTTTCACCAACCAGGTGCTTAAGTTGGGTTGCTTTTATTTTCACTAATAATTATAAAAATATCACTTTATTTTTAATTGAATTTTTTTTTTTCAGAATTTACAGAACACAATGATAAAATAATAAAACTACCTTTACAGATTATTAAAAACAAGGTATGAAGTGAAAATATGGTGAGAGTGAGATATTAAAACAAGTTTAATATATCCTATACAAATAATGGTGGGTCCAAGTAATGTTGCTTATTTTTATTTATTTATTTTTTAAAAATTCTCAGAATAAGGAAAATGAAAGGATCAAAATTGACACGGAGAATTGATAAGGTTCTGTACTAGTTTAAAGCTATTGCTAGTTTCATTTGACTTTTTTTTGTCTCTCTCCAATTAAACTCAAATTGAAACCACTTATACAATTGAACCCAATAACATTATTGTAAATCAATTTTGAAGTTCATGAGAATAAATGTAACTGAAGCTACAATGTTCATGCTTCATCACCACTCCAATTCTTCTTCACCTTAGGACCTGTGGGTCCTTCCGGTCCCAGCACTTCCTTTGGTAAACCCTTTACAATATTTTGAAAAGCAGATTTTAGCTTCCCAGGCAACAACTTCTCCGCCTTCTTCAATTCATCATCTATACTATAATCAAATTTTGGACCCCATTCCCTGAAATAGTTCAACCATGGTGGCTCTACAACCGCAGATCCTAAATACTCTGCAGAAACCAATTCGTATGTCCCCATATCCATGACTAAGTCACTCTTAGAAGTATCATTCCTTATACCTGTTCCATTTGTCCCTTGCAGAACATGGCTAGGATGTGGGTATGATGCATGACTATTCAAGGAAGAATAAACCACAGGTTTTCTCCAACTTTGGAACTCAAGCTGTGAGGCATCAACCCATGTACCCTTATTATGTTGTGAGAAATAGACCTGCCATAGTTGACCATTGAAGTTGCTTACCCTTAATGTCACATGCTCCCAATCACAAACATGTTCACCTATTTTCCCCATACTAATAGTAATGAACTCTACTTTTGCTCTAAGAGGTCCATTAAATGGGTAGAAGACCCACATGGCTACGTCAGTGAAGGTTCCTCCAAGCATTGGTTTCACATGCACATAAGCTTTGGAACTTTGCAAATCTCCTTTCTTGACCCTCTCTTTGTTGGCTTGATCAGCAGGCAGATCTAGCCAATATACACCATCATTGTTAGGATCCTGAGGAAGGTTAGTGCCATTTTGTGTTATAGGGACAGGATTTGACTCTTGCCCTTTCTTGTATAATAGTCCTCCATTGGAGAAAAACCAATTGACAGAAGAAGGTAAGTATACTTCATCAGGATGCAAGTACATAGATGGAGAATAAGCTTGGAGTATTGCATCAATTTGTCGTAGATTAGGCATGTATTTGGTGTTAGCATTGATGTTTTTCAAACATGCTATAGATTGAAGGCTAGTACTCCCACTATTTTGTGCAACAAAGGTGCCTACACGAACACCAGGAGATTGAGTTCCCCTATTGCTTGGTCTAACATCATAAACATTGAAGCCACTTGGATCACTGTCCTTGCCTGTTCCCCAAATCCATGAAAATGTCTCACCTTGGTCAGTGAGGTCTGACCTGACACACCTGATTTTATCAAGGGAAGGCTTATCTGGTGTGGTGGTGACAACATGGCCTAAAGCTTTATAGCCATTAGGTGCTATTGGTAGCCAAACATAGCCAGGGAAATCTTGGGTAATGGAAAGAGATGCACTGTTCCATACAAGTGTGTAATCAACTGGTTGCTTTAATGTGCCATTGGTGGTACTTGAAGACACATCTTTT
>JAVKPL010002549.1:0-18524 GCA_032173675.1 Gastrolobium villosum | reverse complement strand
TTTTTACTCTAATTCAATACATAAAATTCTATGTTAGCAACATTGGAAAAATCATAATGATCGCTCCCAAACGACGTCATTTTAGGTTGAAAAATTAAAAAATTATAATGAAAAAGTCTATTATAACCCTGAAATAAATTATAATTAAAAAAATACCATGATTTTCGTCCCAAAATAACGTTATTTTAAACTCAATATAAATAAGTTATCTACATGGATGTAGAAAAAGCGAACCCCTAAATAAAACTCAATTGAGAATTATTTTAATCTCAGAATCTTTCGGAATATTCAACTTTAGAGAAGAACTTTGAAAGAAAGTGGTTGGATAATTTTAAATTATATTTTCGGGGATATCTCCCCGCATGCCCGGAACAGGGATATTAACTTCCAAATTTAAATATTTAATTAATACTAATTTATTCAATAGAAATTTGCTACCACACAAGAGCGAGCAACTCCATCATAAACCTAAACCTACCTAACTGATCTATTATTGAATATTATTGTTATCTAATCATATTCAGTCACTATCCCTTCTCTTGATTTTTCACACAACTCACTATCTCTAACATGTTATATTAATTTGATCAAAACGTATATAAATATGGGGGCAACAAAGATTGGTTTCCTCACAGCAAAGGATATGGAGAGCAAAAGTCAACTACAAGTTTCAAATTCAGGTCAACAGAGTGGAGGATCCACCTTTTTAGAAACTTGTTTCAATGGACTCAACTCCTTATTAGGTCCCCCCTCTCTCTCTCTCTCTCAAAATGTATCTGACCCGTTAGTCATCATATATACAAAAAGGAAATATCACACATGTCACCCACTTTACCAGGCTTCGCAAGATGGACAAAAGGAAATATATTTGCATGACTTGTTAGCTCTACATGCTAATTAGTAAATATTCTTTGCATAATTATATTGTTGGGTAAAATTTCGCATGTTTTTTGACAGTTCTGATAAAAATTCAATCACTTTTTGGCGTGCCAAAAATATGAAAAATGTTTATTTTAGGGATGTTCATCAACCGATCCAAACTGCGGTGACCGAACCGAAAAAATATCAAAAATTTTAATTGGATTGGATCAGTTTTCGCATTGATTGGTGAAAACCGATCCAATGCAAACCGATCCAATATATTAATTTTTGTCTACCTACTTGGTTCTTTCTCATTCATGGCCCAAAAATTTCTAAACCCAAGACCCATTAACCCATCAACTAAACTCAAGAAAAACCTAGTCACATCTAATCAATAAAATTTGATGTCTTTAAAGCTTCATATCTCATTGTCCAGTTTTTTTTAAGATTTTTAAAATTTTAAGATTTTTAAAAAATCGAAAACCAATCCAATCCAAACTGAAAAAAAAAAAATGAATTGAGTCGGATCGGATTTGAAAAAAAAAAATTAAACGATGATTACATGAAGAAATTGGATCGAATAATTTTTGCTTCCAAGACCTATCCAATCCAGACAGCAACCTCCCCGTTTCATTTACCTATAATATAACTGATAGAGTATGCTTAATTAAACTGTGCGCTTATAATGTTCTAACTTGGATGATATGGTTTTTCAGGTGTTGGGATAATCTCAATTTCATATGCAGTTTCTCAAGGAGGGTGGGTGAGTCTAATACTGCTATTTATTTTTGCTATGATGTGCTGGTACACAGCCTTACTTCTGCAAAGGTGTATGGATGAAAACCCACAAATCAAATCCTACCCTGATATAGGTCAGGTAGCATTTGGGTACAAAGGAAGAGCTGTGGTGGCCATTATAATATATATGGAGCTGTTTTTAATTGCCGTGGAGCTTCTGATATTAGAAGGTGACAATTTGGAGAAGTTGTTTCCAAGCGTGAACTTCACAATTGCAGGCCTTAGAATTGGAGGTAAAAGAGGTTTTATCATGCTTTCTGCTTTGGTAATATTACCAACAACTTGGTTGAGAAGCTTGGGAGTTTTGGCCTACATTTCTGTTGGTGGGGTACTTGCTTCTATTATTTTACTTGGTTGTATTGTGTGGGTGGGTGAAGTTGATAGTGTGGGGTTTCATGAAAGAGGACACTTAGTAATTTGGGGAGGATTGCCTACTGCTTTGAGCATTTTTTCGTTCTGTTTTTGTATGCATGCAGTGCTTCCCACATTAATCAATTCTATGAAAGATAGAAGTCAGACTTACAAGGTAAGTTGTTGTTATAATTGCAATCTAATTCAGGAAAATATTTCTTATATTTTACTGTTCAATTCATGTATAGGAATATTGGCTTGGAAAATGACTAATACTCTTCAAATCCAAGCAGTATACAGAATTGACACTCATATTGTTTCCCAAATGCAGGTTATGCTGGTTTGCTTTGTGGGAAGCACCATAGTCTATGGATCCATCGCTGTTGTAGGCTACATGATGTTCGGAGATAATTTGTTGTCTCAAATAACGTTAAATCTACCGACAGGAAAAAAAAGTACAAAAATAGCAATTTATACGGCAATAATCTACCCTTTCACTAGGTATGCTGTTATAATCACCCCAATAGCCAATGCTATTGAGGGAAAATCGCTTATCTGCAAGAGCAGGCCTATTTCCATCCTCATTAGAACCATCATCGTGGTCAGCACTGTGCTTATGGCGTTATTCATTCCCTTTTTTGGTTACATTATGGCGCTTATTGGTGCATTATTGGATGTGGCAATCTCATTGTTGTTCCCATGCCTCTGCTACCTGAAGATAAACAAAGGTGCTCGGCGATTTGGGTTCGAACTGATCATTATCGTAGGAATTCTGCTAACAGGATCATTCATTGGAATAATGGGTACCTACATCTCTCTGAAGCAGATAGTAAATCAGTTCACGCATTAATGAAGTTGTGTGCTTAAGGCTTCTAAAAACCTATTTCAGCAATTGTACTAATAATGTAAGGTACCAAATAATTAATGATAAACATTCCCATGGTCGAATTTGTTAGGGGTGTGCTTGGTGTGGTTCAGTTCAATCTTCTTTTGCGGTACTAATAATGTAAAGTACCAAATAATTAATGATATGTATCTACATTCCCATGTTCGAATTTGTTAGGCGTGTGCACGGTTTGGTTCAGTTCAATCTTCTTTTCCCCAACTGAACTTTACAAAACATTATTGATTTATTTTTTCGAAACATGCTTCAGTTTAAAATTGATTATTATGAATTCATAACCAAATTCACTTCAGTATCCGTTCCTAACTGGTTTTGAGTTAGTTCAGAATTGGTTTTTAAAGTTGGGGTGGATATTCTTACCACCCATTTTTTCTACTACCACTCTACTTTCACTTTAATCATCATTGGATTCAAAAGTTATTTTTTCTTTCTCTCTTCATTCAACCTTTCCTCTAATCCAAGGGATATTAGAATGGTAGTGGAATGTAGTAAAAAAATAGGTAGTAAGAATATCCTCTCTCTCTAAAATTAGTTTCGAATCAAAATAAAAAGTATAAAAAGATTGAGGAAAAAAAAACATAAAAATATAAACTATAAATGATACTTGTTAGAGAATAATATAAATCATTAAAAAGGCTTTCACCCAACACCTTAAGGTTTTGGGTTGAATCGGTTCTTTACATGGTATCAAAGCTTAAGTGACCACAAGGTCACGAGTTCGATCCTCACCACCCCACTTTCTAGTGGAATTAATTAAATTGGGCATGTGCAATATCCACGCTTCAAGCCCAAGAGGCTCTTGTGTCATTAAAAAGACTTTCACCCAACACCTGATGGTTTTAGGTTGAATCGGTTCTTTACAATACTAAGAGTAAAGATAAAGATAAATAAGAAAGAAAATTTCATAAGAGAAAAAATAAAGAGAAATAAAGAAAAAAGAAGATAGTAAATAAATAAATAAGAGAACGGAAATAGAAAGGAAAAAAGAAAAATAAATGAAAATAAGAGAAGAAAAAAAAAACACCAACTTGCTTGATGAACTCGTTTAAAAAAAACACCAATTTGCTTTATCGACCTGTGGCCTGACTTACTTGAAAAATATAAAAGTCTGGTTTAGCCTATTAAAAAAAATTAAGATAACAAAAATTTATCTAAACAAAATAAAGAATCAACGACACTAGTAATTTCGTAAAGATTCATAAATACAATGTATATCCAAACAACATCATATAGAACAAAATTATTCAAAAAATTTGTTTAACCAATAAAATAAGGTGAAATTGGTTGAGGAGAGAGAAGATGTAACATTCTCGTCTCGAGCCGGTTCAATTAACATACATATGATACTAAACAGAAACAGCGGAAGACTTAACTTACGAAAATACGAGCTAACTTTTTCTTTTTCTTTTTCTTTAATCCTTTTTCACATTATATATTACATTGCATATAACTGCTAATTTACTTATAAAGGTGGCGAAAATCGGACAGAGTATCGTCTGTAAATCGAACAAACGGGGATTTTCAAATCCCGCTCTTAAGGTATCCTGATAGACAGTTTATACAATATATGGTTTCAACACTACCATATATCCATATAGGACCATATACCCATGCATGGGCGCATGCATGACTTGGCTCCGTGCCACTATGTTTAACAGCATGCAAATCCAACATGTAAACATATAACTGAATACTGCATCATAATATAAACATGTTTGAATACACAGATGTACAAGCATCAAAGCGGAAACATGTACAAAATATATACAGGCCATATACAAGGTAACGGATCAGACATCACGATCCACCAAAAGGAATGGAATACAAAACAACAAGATACTCCAAAATAGCATTAGCCTACAGCTACTCAAAAATCCGGTCCGTCGTAGTACCTTTAACCACGGGTCGTGTCCCTGCCTCATGAGGGCTCACCGGGAATCTGAGAACCTGAAATGATTTCCCCAAAAAGGGGTGAGATACAAATCTCAATAAGTCATAGGTTTATAGAGAATTCTACATACCCCTGGGCCCACTCCTGCATGAAAGTCAGATACAGAGTATACAAAACATCATATAACAGATATCATAACAGAACAAAGCGTATATATACATATCTTATCAAAGTGTACGCAATCATTCCCAAGGGAGGACCCCAAGCGGAAATCAACGCACTTGTTCCCAAGGGAGGACCCCAAGTGGAACCAAAATATAACAGAGGCGTACACAATCAGTCCCGAGGAAAGACCCCAAGCAGACATCAGTGCACATACAATCAATGACAAAAGATCAATACAAAAATCATATGATAACAAATCATATCATGTTATCAAATAGCTCTTTATGAATGTATCTATACAAAGCATCAAATACATCATACAATCCAACCATAGTTCACTAACCATGGTGGAACACTCAAGCAGGAAAAGGCACCTTAAACATAGAGCTTACCTCTTGAAGCTTTACCAATTCGCTTACTTGTAGCACAAGCTACTTATCTTGCTCCCCAAGAGTCCAAATGTTCACCGTCCCTAGGCACACCTATAGAAGGAATTCGACACAAAACTTAATAAAATGATATATTGCCATGTAAATATACAAGATACACACTTTATTATTACATTCTTTTTTACTTAATCATATTAGGCCATGAGAGGGTGGTTCTTTGTTCAAAAAATCTCCACAAAATTCCACATATTCACTTAGTCTTAGGAAAGTGTTGCGAAAAATTGGCAAGTGTACTGATCGTTCCAAGTAATAAAAGGGTAAGTAGAGTATCGTCTCCACGATGATTGAGGCACCGAAGTTATTTTAACTATTCATCTCTTATTGGATTAATAAAATTGGTTTGAGAATAATTGTGATTTTAAAAATTGAGAACAATTCAAGAACTTGTGAATAATTCAAAGATTGATTTTCAAACCTTGAGAATAAAAGATTAAAATTGAGAAAATGTTTAAGAGAATGTTGCAGTAAAAGACGTCAACACCTTTATGATCCCCACCTTGCAATATGAATTAATGTTTATATCTAATTTAACCATTGATCAAACAATTCACTATCTAATAATTGATTAGTTAAGCCCTAATTCCTTAGTGATCTTAACTTTATTAACCCTATTAGAATCCTAATCCCTTAGAAATTCCTTTTCAAGTTAAGCCCTTTAAATCAGTGAATTTTTCACGTTTGCAATTCATGAAGCCTAACCCTAGTGCATACATGAACAGTTATCTTACCCTTTGTCAGGAATTAGAATTCCAATATCCCTATTGAGAACCCTAACCCTCATAATCCTAATAGATTGATCAGTTCCAAAAGAATTATAGAATGAAGAACAAGGAAAGATAAATCCAATTTAAATAAATAAACATAAACTTCAACCAAACTACAAGGGGTTCACATCAAGGGTTGTGACCCTTACCACAATAATAAAAGACGAGCCATACATGTTCATGTCTGACAATTCAATGTGTAGAAAAGAATTCATAAAAGAAAATAATAACCAGGAAATTTGGAGAAGAAGCTTGCTCCGCGTTCTGCCTTCGTCAATTTCTCTCCGTGCAAAAGTCATTTATCTTAGGGGTTATGACTCCCTTTTATAAGCAATTAACCAATCAGGTCGTAATCTTTCAGAAGATTTGATTATTTTCTTTTTGTTTCTTTCCAAATCTGCAAACCACGCTGAAATCACGACGCCCGCGCGATTCGCTCGGCATGCTTTGGAAACCTCTGTGCTTGGAGCGACTAGCGTGAAACTCACGCTGTTAGCGTGAAAAGGCAGTGAGTCCTCTTTCACTTGGCGCGACTAGCGTGGCAATTAAATGAAGTTGGTGCCATTAGCATGAAGTTGGCGCTAATGGTGTGAACTTGGCGCCATTAGCGTGAAACATCAATGGACATGCTCTTTTTGGTGCGCTTAACATAGAATTCATGTCATTCTCACGCTAATCGCGTGAAACTGTTGTTTTTCTGCTTTCCTCCTATAAAAACATAAAATATGAGTGAAAGTATGTCTGAAGATGGATTATTAATAATTCATTAAAAATAATACTTTTTATCACTGAATTACTGTCAAATCTGTATTCTTTTTACTCTGAAATATCTATATACCAAAGACAAATCATATAGTCCCAAAACGCCTTTAGAACACTCATTACTCCTCTTAGCAGCTAAAAGCCTATTTTTCCCAATTTAAGGCATAGGTGCCCATTACAAAAGAGCTATAAGATTTCTCTTTGTCTAGTGCCTGAACTCAAGCTTAGCCACCTATATAAATTATTTTACGCATAAAAGTGTTATCACTTGGCGAAACAATAACTCCAAATGTATACCTCCTTTGAAAATGGTCAAAACTCATTTTAAGGTCATCCAAAGGAGCTACCTTATTTTCTTTTTCACCAAAGCGAAGATTCATACATCTTAGAATATTATTCCACACATAAAAGTATGCTTTCTTTGGAAAACAGTAACTCCTAGCACAAACCTCCTTTGAAAATGGCCATAATCACATATAAGGTCTAAAGAAGGAACTTACTCATTTTTTCTTTTTATCTAACCCAACCAAAGGTGTAAACATCTAATTATTTAGTCCTTGGGTGGTATAAGTACTCAATAGCACAAACGAGCACTCTAAAAACATACTTCCTTTGTAAATGGCTAAGAGACACATAAAGAAAATCACGTCAATTTCATGATTCCAATGCTTTAGTCCATCAAATTCAAGCTTATCATACAATCATAATCATCATTAGGTAATAAAACCCTTTTTACATATTAATTCATCCATTTATGCCTCAAAACATAAGACACCACTAAGCGTCATTCAATTAGTTCACTCAATTCACAACTTACATATACATATAAACCTTCACAAAGTGTCCAATTATTTTTGAACATTAAACCCTAATTTTTCACACCATGGCTGAACCTAGTGGAGGGATTCAAGGGAATTTTTCAAACTTTAAACACATGTTCATGCTTATTTCACATCCTAACTTCATTTACAACACTAATCCATCATAAATTTCAGTATTCCAACTGAATAATATTCTATAACATATGCTTATAATATTCAAAACTTAAACCATGAAAGTCAAACCATTAGAATGAGGATTTCTTACCTCAAATCGCTTATCCAAGGTCGAAGGAACAAAACTCAAGCTTGGCTCCACTCAAAAATCAACTTCTCTCACTAGGATGAATAATGATAGAATTTTTAGGAGGAGAGAGCTCCTCATACAAGAATTTTCAGCCCCCACAAATGGGTGAAATGGGTTCCTTGGATGACTTACTATCAAATTCGTGTTATGGACTTTTGCATTTGGATGATTGCGCGATAAGAAATCAAAGAAAAAGAAAAGGAAAACCTAACCTCATTTCCACGGAAGAAGGAAGACAGAGGCACGCACGGGACTGAGGAAGAAATAAGGAGTTACGGTCTGTAAAAAACTTAAATATGTTAAGTTACTTTAACTGGGTAACAACTTATCTATCTACACACTTCCATTCAATACTAAACTTTTCCCAATGAACTAGAATATTTTTTCAGTCATATTTCTAACTTTACTTTTTCATTCTGGTTAATTTTTTCCACACATATTTTTACCCCAAAAATCTCACTGACTTTACTTTTTACCTCAAAAGGAACCGTAATTTATTTAATTAGATCTTTTACTTAATTTAACTCAAAAAATATATATTTAATCACATGTCCTTTTCTAATTAAATGGGTTAGGAGTATTATAGAAGACTATTATGAATAATATAAAAAATATAAATAAAAATAAAAGTTACTATACTATGTCAGCCTGAGAGACTTTAAGGTCGAACTTTTAAATTAGAGCTTTAGGCCTTTTTATTAAGTAAACTTTTATACAAGTCCAAGCCTGATTCTAATGACCAATTTTAATCATGTAAGCTCAGACATTCACGAGCCGGGCCAAAGATCCCTAGTTCGTTTACCACCCCTACCTAACATATCTTAATAGGATGATTATGGTACTTTATAATCAGTTCCCGCACTAGAACACCAATTGGTAGTGAGGGTGCAAATATATTAGACTTTGGCTTAAATAGGCTAGACCTGTGTAAAATAATTTTGGCTTGATCTGTTAGTCTGTGTAGACCAAAATTAGAAGTTTGATTTGACTTATATTTAAAATACAAAAGTCTTTGCCTGGGCCTGTTGTGAACACCCAATTTTGTCTCAAATATTTCAAAATAACAAACAAAAAATTCAAAAAATTCAAAAATCAAAAAAATCAAAGTTATGAACATATATTTTTGTCCTTCGATAAGGAAAAAAGGAAGAGAGCAATCCAATAGATGAAAAAGGAAGGAGGACCATTTTAGAAAAAAATAATAGCTTTGAGTAGGACCTCTTCTAGCCGCGATATCTCTTTCATCCACCTTCCGATCGAGCTGAAATTTTTTTAGCAAGATTTTAACTCATCGTCCTTCATATCGACGGGTGGATTTCATTATTCGATGTCTATATCATTCCCAGAAAATTCAAAACCAGAACAGTTCTCTAGACGTTTCTACAGTGAGCAGTGATTTTGTGAGGGTCATTTCTCCAAAATGAACCATTGGATCGTCCTCAAATTTTGTCAGCTTGTTCCTCTCATGTAATAATACAATCTAACCGGACAGATTTCTGAACTGAATTATCTGGTGTGAGATATAAATATCGAAAGAATGTTGTTCGTTTTTGAGACCACCACACTGTTTCGGGTAGCTGTTTTCCAAAAGCTATTTCTCTCAATTGAATCGTTGGATTATCATGAAATTTGGTAAGCATATTCCTCTCATATGATATTTCAATCTGATCGAACCGATTTTCAAGCTAAGCCCTCTAGTGTGAGATATGGTTGTCGAAGAATGACCAACCACATTGAAAAATATAGTTTTCCTATGAAGGCCACATTGCCCACTTCTCATTCATTCTTCATCCCTTCCCTCTAATTAGTCTCGTCCTTTCTCCGGTTGCGAAGCTTAGTGCACCCACTGTCACAATGAGGGGCTAGCCCAAACGGGCCGTACCCCGAGGGCATGGTGCCCGGAGAAGGTTGAATGGAGATACCTCTTGACAATGTACCAAAAAAAAGCCCATTCGTCCTCCCAACACACACACACACTTGAAGAGAACCATACAAGAAAAATACAAAAAAGACTATTCAAGAGTTGGAAAAAGACATTTGGGCTTTATATTAGTGCTTGTGTCATAGTAATATTTTTTAAGGATACTTGAGATTGAGATTAAAAACAAGCTAGTGTCATAGTAAAGATTTCAATGTACCAAAAAAAAAATTTTCATTTTTGAGTAGAATTAGGGGGGTTTGTTAATTTCGTCTTGATAGCTTGTTAACTTACTTATCAATGAGGATTAATTTAGCTGTGACGGCTTGTTGACCTCAATACATTTTTGGGGCATCAAGCTTGTTGAGTTGAGGTTGTTCTCTCTAAGTCTGCTTACCTTCTCCTTTTGTTGATAATTTTTTATTTTTGTATGCTTTTTCATGCTCTTTATTTGTTTTATTAGTTTATAACTGTCTATTTTTATGCTCTTTATTTTTTTGTAATTTATAATTGTCTATTTTTTTAGCATGCTTTTTTATGCTCTTTTTCTTTTTTTTGGTATGTTTTTGTGCTATTTATTTGTTTTATAAGATTTTTTCTTATGTAATTTAGAAACTTAATTAGGAATTAATTTTGTCGTAAAAACTTGTTAATCTCATAGTTTATTGGGTCATTTCGGCTGTGATAGCTTGATGACCCAAGTTGTTTTCAATTATTATTTTGTATTAATTAATTTATTTTTCCTAATTAAGGATTAATTTAGTCGTGACGTCTTATTAATCTCGTAGTATTTTTCGGTTTATTTTAGTTGTGACAACTTGATAATCCAAAGTCTTTAAAATGAATCTATTTAAAATTATTTTCAAAAATTAAAACCAACTAGTACACAAATATTTTTTAAAAACGACGTAGCTTTTGAATTCCTCACTGCTCTGGAGGATATGTCGGAGCGAAACTCTTTTTGTAAAGCTAAAATAAAATTTTAATAGTTTAGTTTTCTCACTTCCAAAATAATTATATTTATTTTTTTATGGGACTAATAAAATATTTTTAAAAGCTATTAATAATTCGCATAATTAATTTAACGTAACCGTTTTTAAACAGATATGTCAGGGGTGTAGTGGGATTAAGTTTCCACTCTTCCTTGCGCATAATTAGACTCTAGGACCTTTGATCTATAATCTTAAAGACCAGTTTGCAATAAAAGATTTTCCAATTTTTCCAAAGTAAATAAAATTGGTGGCGACTCAATTATTTCTTTTTATTTTAAGTAATTTCGGGTTGTTACATCTGTTAACCTATTTAAGCCTATTAGGCATTTAATAATTAAAAAATTGAAATAATATTAATTTATTATTTTTAACATTATTCAAAGTAACTAAAATAATAACTTTATTTATTTAAGATAAAAAATATGATATAGATAGACGTGTAGGCTTATATGCCCAGTATAAGCCCGGTATCTAAAAAAATAAGCAAATACCCTTCTTGGTCTTCAACAAATTTCACGATACCCGCTTTAGTCCTAACATAAAAAAAAAGTCATTTGTGGTCCCTAATTTTTTCAAATTAGGCGCACGTTAATCCTTCTGTTCGTGGGCGGGGGCGGACCGACATGGGGGGCTAGGGATGGCCCCCGCCCCCCCTAAAACTCTGAGAAATTTTTTTATATATGTATATCTGGATGAATTATTGAGGATAGGATAAGCCTGGACTGTAGAAATTGCTAACCAGTGCATGGATAGTGGCAATTAGAGAAGTTCATGGTGCTTCACTGTAAGGTAAATGAGAAGCCACATGGATAAAAAAGATTTTGAAAACATAAACCAAATAATTAAAATAATAATTAATAATTGATAAATAATTAAATAAGATATATAAGTAGAAACACTTCCACAGAAACTGGTTGAATGGTTCAAATTAAAAAAATTTAACTGTGTAAAATAAGACAAAAATATAAAAATATAACCATTTTGTCTTATTAAAAAATAAGACCATTTAAATGTATATGATATAATGCCGAATATGAATTGAGAAAAATATAATATATATTAAGGCAAAAAATCTCGATACATTTTATAATACAGTGACTTCATTCAAAATATATTGTTAAAAATCATATTCAGTTTATAATATTGTATAGTAAGTATTTTTATTTATAACATAATATTTTTTGTTTTCACCCCTGTCATATTGATTTCTGGGTCCGCCACTGTTCGTGGGGCTCAAACGTCGTTACTAACGTTTCTGACGTGTTCTGTTAAGTTGCTGAGTCACAATATCATAGTTCACTTGGATAAAAAATGACATCGTTAAGTTAAGTACCCTTTGACCTTTTATTTATCCTTCTTCTTCTTCTCTCCAATATAGCTCCCCACCACCATCACCCCTTCATTATTACAGTTCACCACCACCACTACCACCTCCTGTTCATTAATGTTCACCGCCACCGGTTTACCATTCTTCGACGCCAACATTGCCGCCTCCATGCAAAACTCCCACCCTATGCCTCTCCGCCTCCACCACCTGCTCCTGTATATGAAGGACAATTGCCATCTATGCTTTCAGCCTCTCACCTAGCAGTTGGATGGCAGTGTACAACAGTGCAATCATATGTAGAACCAACACACTCATTTTATGGACCGCGTGGTTGAAAGTGAAAGAAGGATACACCATAGACAAAGACTCTTAGCCCAATCGGTTACATTTAACAACTTTGACCGCTTAGCCATGTGACGTTTTTTGATGTGTACAAAACTTCAACCTTAGAATTAAGTCCTATTGTGTGCTGAAATTCAGTTTTCTTCTTCTTCTAAAACTCATTGATGACTTAGATTTCCGAGACCATATTATTAAATTTAATCATTTCAATAATAAAATCCTATAAGTGAGCTTAGCATTAGTGTTGACATTATAGGGGTGGCTGCCTAGTAGGAGGTGGATAAACACTGGAATCTGAATTTGTTTATATATGAAAGTCTAGCAGAGATTTGATTGGTTCATAAGAGGGTATATGTTATTAATAGCATATATATATATATATATATATATATATATATATAGGGTCAGGATCATTTTACACCAGTGTAAGTTACACTCTTAATCTTGACCATTGATCGCACTTATATCTAAGGACTCAAATTTTGTAGTAATGTGAGCCATTGGATACAAGTGGTTCAATGGTCAAGATTGAGTGTAAGACTTCTACCTCTTACACCGGTGTAAGAATATCCTGCCCTATATATATATATATATATATATATATATATGGGGCAGGATATTCTTACTACCTATTTTTTCTACTACCACTCCACTACCACTTTAATCATCATTGGATTCAAAAGTTATTTATTTTTGTCTCTCTTCATTCAACTTTTCCTCTAATCCAATGATGATTAGAGTAGTAGTGAAATGGTAGTAGAAAAAATAGGTAATAAGAATATCCTACCCCATATATATATATATATATATATATATATATATATATATATATATATATATAGATTTATTTGAGTTTGAAGTAGGTCTAGCGGAGAATAGTAATGGAGGCAAGTTAAATATGTACAGTCTTTGTGGTCAAGAGATAAATGAGAATAAAGTTACTTCTATTTGCTCAGAAAAGGTTTGCTGTAGTAAGGTGCCAATTCTTTGTAGCTCCAATTCTATCTTCCTTTGAAACTTTTTTTTTTTTTGAATGATTTTGCTTTTCTTATTCTTAAGGGTTCTTGAAATGGATGCAATAAATCAAACAGCAGTGCACAACATTAGCTTATATCACAAATCGAATAGTTCTTACTAGTATGTGCTATTTCTCAGTATACATTGGCATCATTACATGTCAGAATTCATGTAATAATATTTAGGGAAACTTGATCAATGTCCCTGTGGTTTATTTCAGAATCATCTATATCTCTGTGTTTTTTTCTTATCATATATGCCCATGTGTTTTGTAAAAAAAATAAAAAATTACAGAGGTATATGTGATAAAAAATATATTCTTTTATAAACCACGGAAATATATGTGATAAAAAAAATCACAAGAGTATAAATGATTCTAAAGTAAATGAGAGTGACATTGATATGAACTTTTCCCTAATATTTAACAACGTCATAAAGTAAAGCATAAAAATTCAGGCTTTCTTAATTAAGGTGGAACAACAATACCTGCATAATATAATACTGTAAATGCTTATGCCTTAGACTTGCTCCTATAATACTCCACCTCTTCCGCGCAACCTCTGATTGGTGTCTAGATTGCATGAACAATAATGAATGATCACGCGCATCGAGATGAAGACGTCTTTTAGGTGAATCATCATACACCATCACTAATAAATAATAAATCACTAAATAATTAAAATTTAACCATAACTATTTGCTAATTACAGTAACTAAAAAGTTCTCATAACTAATTACTAATCACTTTAAATTCTAAATTACTAACATTTTAAAATAACAATACGTTATTTAATTAAAATATAACCACAATTATTCACTAGTTACAACAATTAATAAATACTAATGACAATTAAAAATCATTTTTTTTTGTGAAAGACAATTAAAAATCTTAAATTATACTTTTAAAACACAAAATTAATCATTAATAGTAATTAATTAAAATCTCAAAACACAATTAATTACACATACCTATGTATGGCGTGAATCCTCTCATGTGGAAAAATGATCATGTTATTTGATCAGAATCACTCATTTAAAAATTATACAATTTTCTCTCTTATCTCATCACCAATGAGTGGTTATGATCAAATAACATGATCACATGATCATTTTTTCATATGAGAGGATTCATTCCCCTGAATATTAATAACTATTAAAAATATTAAATTACACTATTAACATCCTAAAAGTTAGTCACTAGTCACTAAGTATTAAGTAAAATCTCTAAACACAATTAATTACACTATTAACATCCCAAGATGCAGAGGCATAGGGATTAGTGAAAGGTCTCCGACTCTCCAACTATATATGCTAGGATATGGGATTAGACAATTGAAAGTGAAAAGTGATATGCTAGCTAGGATATGGGATTAAACAATTGATAGTGAAGAGTGATAATGAGGTCATAACAAATCAACTCTTATCCACTAAGCCTCAAACGCATGACTCACACAGTCACACATAATACACCGCATCAAACATTGGGTGATGGAAGATTGGAGAATTGTTTTTACGCATGTGCGTCGAGGAGCCAATCTATGTGCTCATAAGCTGCTCAATCAGCCCGAAATACGGAAGGCAACTCAACAATATTCTCTACTTGGATGATCGGAGGCAGAAGACATTAGTCATGTGAACAGGAGTAGTAATACTGTTTTAATTTCGTAGAAGTATTCTTTTTCTTTTTTGGGCATTTGCCTTCCACGTTTACCAAAAAAGTAAAATCTCTAAACACAATTAATTACATACATACCTATATTTACAACCACAATATATTATTCGCGAGTCCAGGCTAATTAAGAAAGAAAAATGTTAGAGAGACGGAATTTTTGTTGGAATACTTTTAAGAATTATATGGCATGATGATTACTATTTACTGACTAATAGACGGGTGACTCCTATGTGTAAAAAACCTTGGGATACACCACCCCAAAAGCTAGCTCAAAGGGTGGGAGTGCCCAAGGCCTTATAAACTCCACATTAGTTGCTCTTCAACCAATGTGGGACTATATATCTCAACACGCCCCCTCACGCAAGAGCCCTCTTGGCTTGAAGCGTGGATTATGCAACAGGCCCAATCTTTGGTTTACCTTTTTGTGCTTCCACTTTAAAGTGGGGGACGGTGAGGCTCTGATACCATGTAAAAAACCTTGGGATACACCACCCCAAAAGCTAGCTCAAAGGGTGGGAGTGCCCAAGGCCTTATAAACTCCACATTAGTTGCTCTTCAACCAATGTGGGACTATATATCTCAACACTATGATCATTTTATTGCATCCAATAACTATTTTGTATTCTATAAAAATTGTAATTACATTCTTCTAGCTAGCTAGCTGTATAGCATTGCACCATGAAAAAAGCGAGTTTCCATAACTTTAAAAAAATAATGCGAGATTGTTGCTTTAAATGACATAATAAAAGTATCGATAAAAAGAAAAGAAAAGAAGAAGGAACCAAGAAATAAAAGAGAGAGAGAGAAGGCAATAATTTATTTGGACTGTGGCTGGTGTATTGTTACATCACAATCCGTGCTTTGATACTTTGGAGATATATATATATATATATATATATATATATATATATATATATATATATATTGGAGTTTCATCAATCGATTCAAATTGCGGTCACCCGAATCATAAAATTGAATTAACCGAAAAATGAAAATCAAAAATCGAAAAAAAAAATTAATTGAATTTGATTGTTTTTGGATTGGTTAGTGAAAATCGGTCAAATGATTCCCCAACCTTACCATCTACCTACTTGGGTCTTTCCTCAATCATAGTCTAAAAACTATATAGCAAAATTTTAAATTCAATACCCATTAACCTGTCATGTTGGAGAAAGTGGGTTGTACTTGATCTATGTTATATTTTTTTTTTTGATAACATATCTATGTTATATATATATATATATATATATATGTTGTAAGATACATAATATTTTTTTTATAACACATAATATTTTTTATTACATGGGTTCTTGTTGTACAGCTCCTGTATAGGATGAAAACTTGGATTATTTCGTATCTCAAGCAACCATATTATAAATCTTTGTTGGAGGTAAAAGATGATGATTCAATTTTTTGTTGTACAATGCTTCTAGATTGCACAATAATCATCATACAAACTTTATAAAGCTGATACATACAAAAGATTGTTATTTTGTACAATAATCATCATACAAATCTTAGCCTTTTTCAAAAAAATCGAAAACCGATTCAATCCAAACCGAATAAAATTGAATTGGATCGGATCGGACTTGAAAAGAATTCAAACCGAATGAATGATTAAATGATTAAATCGAAGCGATTTGATCGGATATTTTTGCTTCCAAAACCGATATAATCCAGATTGCAAACACTCCTAATATATGAGTCATATATATTGAGATTAATCTCCCATATGCATCATCCTCGATTGAGGACGACGGCAAACATTATACAAACATAATGACAATTAAAGAAATAAAAACAAACATATCATTTATTTTGAAAACAAAAGTAATTAAATTAAATCAAAGTACGATTAAACAAACTTCAATCATTGAATTAGAAAAGCTCAAATATTAAACACGAGGAATATTATAGTATGTAAATATGGTTAAAAAATATAAATACTAAATATACGAATATTCTAACATATAAAACATAATGAAATATGTTTGTAAGTCATCAAGATTTATAAGAAACAAATTGATAAGGCACAAAGGAGAAATGTTAAGATTTAATTAGACCTGACATTTATCTTGTGAAATTCAACCTGTTATTATTTAAAAGGAATTGCTGCATGAAGCACTAGCGGTCGGAAAAGCATTCAAATTGCTTGCCTTCTTCTGCCGTTTAATTTGCTCGCTTCGATCACAATGATTTTGGAGGCACGGCATAACAACAACTAATAGAATTTAAATTATGTTATATCTTAATTAGTTAATGGTTAGGTAGATCAATCTAATCGATTAAGATAACATACTTTTGAAATATCGACTTCTTGTTGCTAAACACGGATATATATACAACCTTATCGTGATGCAGAATGAGTTGTTTTTCACTTCCGAATAAAATTAACATAGCATCAACAACTTTCCAACAATTTTGAGAAAAGAGGTTATAACATGTTGCGGTTTTTTTCTGCGGGGGGACATTTTTCTCCATCCATATTGATTGAAACTTGCCAATCTATTTCAACTGGCAGAACATGAATTGCAGCGCAAGAGGTCAAGGAGGGAGACGATGCTGTGTGACTCCATTTTTGTATTATGTATTTTAATATTTTTTTTGTTATTTAAAAAGATAAAATAATTAATCAGACAAATTTTTTGTTATATATCGTTTTTCAAGAGCAAGTATACGAACACTAAGAGATTTAATCACTTTAAAAAAAAATTACTCTTATTCAGTACATAAAATTGTATTTTAGCAACTTTGGAAAAATCTTAATGACTCGGGTTCATATTTAAGCTTTAAACAAAACTCAGTTGAACTATACTGAGTTATATTGTGCTTGTTCTCAATTTTATCAATTCAAGCTTTCAATTTACCAATTTAATCAAGCTTCCTGTCCACTATCAAACTTGAGAAGAAAGGAGTCTCGTACTGTAACGTCATGTATCGATAAATAAAGAGTTTATTCGAATCTTTCCGAATCTTAAGCTTTAGAGAAGAACTTTAATAGAAAGGAGTGGGATAATTTTAAATTATATTTGTAGGGATACTTTCAATGGAATGAACAACGATGTTCACTTCCGAATTTAAACGTTTAATTAATACTAATTTATTGGATAGAAGTTTGTTTGTAATTGTTAGAGAGATATAAAATAATTAATTTACTCTCACTCAATGCCGTAAGATTTTTGTGGT
>JAVKPL010002548.1:0-18538 GCA_032173675.1 Gastrolobium villosum | reverse complement strand
ATATTGTGAATTTTTTTGATGGGAAACGGATTCCGTCGAAAATGGATGAATAAAATTAATGCAAAAGAAATTGACTTTATGAAATTTTTCGACGGAAAACAAATTCCATCGAAAACGGATTAATAAAATAAATGCAAAAGAAATTGGTTTTGTAAAGTTTTTCGACGGAAAATGAATTCCGTCGAAAATGGATGAATCAAATAAATGCAAAAGAAATTAATTTTGGGAAGTTTTTTTTACGTAAAACGGATTCCGTCGAAAATGGATGAATAAAATAAATGCAAAAGAATTTGATATTGTGAAATTTTTTGATGGAAAACGGATTCCGTCGAAAATGGTTGAATAAAATAAATGCAAAAGAAATTGATTTTATGAAGTTTTTCGACGGAAAACAAATTCCATCGAAAACGGATTAATAAAATAAATGCAAAAGAAATTGGTTTTGTGAGTTTTTCGACGGAAAATGGATTCCATCGAAGATTTTTGACAAAAAATGTATTCCGTCGAAAATGGATGAATTAAATTAATGCAAAAGAAATTTATTTTGTGAAGTTTTTAGACGGAAAATGAATTCCGTCGAAAATGGATGAATAAAATAAGTGCAAAAGAAATTAATTTTGTGAAGTTTTTTTTTACGGAAAACGGATTCAAATTGATTTTATGATGTTTTTCGACGAAAAATGGATTCCGTCGAAGATTTTTGACGAAAAATGGATTCCGTCGAAAATGGATGAATAAAATAAATGCATAAGAAATTGATATTGTGAAGTTTTTTGATGGAAAACGGATTCCGTCAAAAATGGATGAATAAAATAGATGCAAAAGAAATTGATTTTGTGAAGTTTTTCGACGGAAAATGGATTCCGTCGTCGAAAACCGTCGAAGATCGATGAATAAAATAAATGCAAAAAAAATTGATTTTGTGAAGTTTTTCGACGGAAAACGGATTCCGTAGAAGATTCTTGATAGAAAATGGATTCCGTCGATGATTTTTGACGGAAAATGAATTCCATCGAAAATGGATGAAAAAAATAAATGCAAAAGAAATTAATTTTGTGATGTTTTTCGACGGAAAATGGATTTCGTCGAAGATTTTTGACGGAAATGAATTCCGTCGAAAATGGATGAATAAAATAAATGCAAAAGAAATTGATTTTGTGAAGTTTTTCGACGGAAAACAGATTCTGTAGAAGATTCTTGACGAAAATGGATTCCGTCGAAGATTTTTGACGGAAAATGAATTCCATCGAAAATGGATGAATAAAATAAATGCAAAAGAAATTGATTTTGTGAAGTTTTTCGACGGAAAATGGATTCCGTCGAAAATGGATGAATAAAATAAATGCAAAAGAAATTGATTTTGTAAGTTTTTCGACGGAAAATGGATTTCGTCGAAGATTTTTGACGAAAAATGTATTCCGTCGAAAATTGATGAAATAAATTAATGCAAAAGAAATTTATTTTATGAAGTTTTTCGACGGAAAATGAATTCCGTCGAAAATGGATGAATAAAATAAATGCAAAAGAAATTGATATTGTGAAATTTTTTGATGGAAAACGGATTCCGTCGAAAATGGATGAATAAAATAAATGCAAAAGAAATTAATTTTATGAATTTTTTCGACGGAAAACAAATTCCATCGAAAACGGATGAATAAAATAAATGCAAAAGAAATTTATTTTGTGAAGTTTTTCGACGGAAAATGAATTCCGTCGAAAATGGATGAATAAAATAAATGCAAAAGAAATTAATTTTGTGAAGTTTTTTTGACGGAAAATGAATTCCGTCGAAAATGGTTGAATAAAATAAAGGCAAAAGAAATTGATATTGTGAATTTTTTTGATGGAAAACGGATTCCGTCGAAAATGGATGAATAAAATAAATGCAAAAGAAATTGATATTGTGAAGTTTTTTGATGGAAAACGGATTCCGTCAAAAATGGATGAATAAAATAGATGCAAAAGAAATTGATTTTGTGAAGTTTTTCGACGGAAAATGGATTCCGTCGAAGATTTTGGACGGGAAATGAATTCCGTCGAAAATGGATGAATAAAATAAATGCAAAAGAAATTGATTTTGTGAAGTTTTTCGACGGAAAACGGATTCTGTAGAAGATTCTTGACAGAAAATGGATTCCGTCGAAGATTTTTGACGGAAAATGAATTCCATCGAAAATGGATGAATAAAATAAATGCAAAAGAAATTGATTTTGTGAAGTTTTTCGACGGAAAATGGATTCCCTCGAAAATGGATGAATAAAATAAATGCAAAAGAAATTGATTTTGTAAGTTTTTCGACGGAAAATGGATTTCGTCGAAGATTTTTGACGAAAAATGAATTCCGTCGAAAATTGATGAATTAAATAAATGCAAAAGAAATTTATTTTATGAAGTTTTTCGACGGAAAATGAATTCCGTCGAAAATGGATGAATAAAATAAATGCAAAAGAAATTGATATGGTGAAATTTTTTGATGGAAAACGGATTCCGTCGAAAATGGATGAATAAAATAAATGCAAAAGAAATTAATTTTATGAATTTTTTCGACGGAAAACAAATTCCATCGAAAACGGATTAATAAAATAAATGCAAAAGAAATTTATTTTGTGAAGTTTTTCGACGGAAAATGAATTCCGTCGAAAATGGATGAATAAAATAAATGCAAAAGAAATTAATTTTGTGAAGTTTTTTTGACGGAAAATGAATTCCGTCGAAAATGGATGAATAAAATAAAGGCAAAAGAAATTGATATTGTGAATTTTTTTGATGGAAAACGGATTCCGTCGAAAATGGATGAATAAAATAAATACAAAAGAAATTGACATTGTGAAGTTTTTTGATGGAAAACGGATTCCGTCGAAAATGGAGGAATAAAATAGATGCAAAAGAAATTGATTTTTTGAAGTTTTTCGATGGAAAATGGATTCCGTCGAAGATTTTTGACGAAAAATGTATTCCGTCGAAAATTGATGAATAAAATAAATGCAAAAGAAATTGATTTTGTGAAGTTTTTCGACGGAAAACGGATTCCGTAGAAGATTCTTGACAGAAAATGGATTCCGTCGAAGATTTTTGACGGAAAATGAATTCCATCGAAAATGGATGAATAAAATAAATGCAAAAGAAATTGATTTTGTGAAGTTTTTTGACGGAAAATGGATTCCGTCGAAAATGGATGAATAAAATAAATGCAAAAGAAATTGATTTTGTAAGTTTTTCGACGGAAAATGGATTTCGTCGAAGATTTTTGACGGAAAATGAATTCCATCGAAAATTGATGAATAAAATAAATGCAAAAGAAATTTATTTTGTGAAGTTTTTTGACGGAAAAAGAATTCCGTCGAAAATGGATGAATAAAATAAATGCAAAAAAAAATTAATTTTGTGAAGTTTTTTTGACGGAAAATGAATTCCGTCGAAAATGGATGAATAAAATAAATGCAAAAGAAATTAATTTTGTGAAGTTTTTTTGACGGAAAATGAATTCCGTCGAAAATGGATGAATAAAATAAAGGCAAAAGAAATTGATATTGTGAAATTTTTTGATGGAAAACGGATTCCGTCGAAAATGGATGAATAAAATAAATGAAAAGAAATTGATATTGTGAAGTTTTTTGATGGAAAACGGATTCCGTCGAAATTGGATGAATAAAATAGATGCAAAAGAAATTGATTTTGTGAAGTTTTTCGACGGAAAATGGATTTCGTCGAAGATTTTGGACGGGAAATGAATTCCGTCGAAAATGGATGAATAAAATAAATGCAAAAGAAATTGATTTTGTGAAGTTTTTTGACGGAAAACGGATTCTGTAGAAGATTCTTGACAGAAAATGGATTCCGTCGAAGATTTTTGACGGAAAATGAATTCCATCGAAAATGGATGAATAAAATAAATGCAAAAGAAATTGATTTTGTGAAGTTTTTCGACGGAAAATGGATTACGTCGAAAATGGATGAATAAAATAAATGCAAAAGAAATTGATTTTGTAAGTTTTTCGACGGAAAATGGATTTCGTCGAAAATTGATGATTTAAATTAATGAAAAAGATATTTATTTTATGAAGTTTTTCGACGGAAAATGAATTCCGTCGAAAATGGATGAATAAAATAAATGCAAAATAAATTAATTTTGTGAAGTTTTTTTGACCGAAAATGAATTCCGTCGAAAATGGATGAATAAAATAAAGGCAAAAGAAATTGATATTGTGAATTTTTTTGATGGAAAACGGATTCCGTCGAAAATGGATGAATAAAATAAATGCAAAAGAAATTGATATTGTGAAGTTTTTTGATGGAAAACGGATTCCGTCAAAAATGGATGAATAAAATAGATGCAAAAGAAATTGATTTTGTGAAGTTTTTCGACGGAAAATGGATTGCGTCGAAGATTTTGGACGGAAAATGAATTCCGTTGAAAATGGATGAATAAAATAAATGCAAAAGAAATTGATTTTGTGAAGTTTTTCGACGGAAAACGGATTCCGTAGAAGATTCTTAACAGAAAATGGATTCCGTCGAAGATTTTTGACGAAAAATGAATTCCATCGAAAATGGATGAATAAAATAAATGCAAAAGAAATTGATTTTGTGAAGTTTTTCGACGGAAAATGGATTCCGTCGAAAATGGATGAATAAAATAAATGCAAAAGAAATTGATTTTGTAAGTTTTTCGACGGAAAATGGATTTCGTCGAAGATTTTTGACGCAAAATGTATTCCGTCGAAAATTGATGAATTAAATTAATGCAAAAGAAATTTATTTTGTGAAGTTTTTTGACGGAAAAGAATTCCGTCGAAAATGGATGAATAAAATAAATGCAAAAAAAAAATTAATTTTGTGAAGTTTTTTTGACGGAAAATGAATTCCGTCGAAAATGGATGAATAAAATAAATGCAAAAGAAATTGATATTGTGAATTTTTTTGATGGGAAACGGATTCCGTCGAAAATGGATGAATAAAATAAATGCAAAAGAAATTGATTTTATGAAGTTTTTCGACGTAAAACAAATTCCATCGAAAACGGATTAATAAAATAAATGCAAAAGAAATTGGTTTTGTGAAGTTTTTCGACGGAAAATGAATTCCGTCGAAAATTGATGAATCAAATAAATGCAAAAGAAATTAATTTTGTGAAGTTTTTTTTTCGTAAAACGGATTCCGTCGAAAATGGATGAATAAAATAAATGCAAAAGAATTTGATATTGTGAAATTTTTTGACGGAAAACGGATTCCGTCGAAAATGGTTGAATAAAATAAATGCAAAAGAAATTGATTTTATGAAGTTTTTCGACGGAAAACAAATTCCATCGAAAACGGATTAATAAAATAAATGCAAAAGAAATTGGTTTTGTGAGTTTTTCGACGGAAAATGGATTCCATCGAAGATTTTTGACAAAAAATGTATTCCGTCGAAAATGGATGAATTAAATTAATGCAAAAGAAATTTATTTTGTGAAGTTTTTAGACGGAAAATGAATTCCGTCGAAAATGGATGAATAAAATAAGTGCAAAAGAAATTAATTTTGTGAAGTTTTTTTTTACGGAAAACAGATTCAAATTGATTTTATGATGTTTTTCGACGAAAAATGGATTCCGTCGAAGATTTTTGACGAAAAATGGATTCCGTCGAAAATGGATGAATAAAATAAATGCATAAGAAATTGATATTGTGAAGTTTTTTGATGGAAAACGGATTCCGTCGAAATTGGATGAATAAAATAGATGCAAAAGAAATTGATTTTGTGAAGTTTTTCGACGGAAAATGGATTCCGTCGAAGATTTTGGACGGGAAATGAATTCCGTCGAAAATGGATGAATAAAATAAATGCAAAAGAAATTGATTTTGTGAAGTTTTTCGACGGAAAACGATTCTGTAGAAGATTCTTGACAGAAAATGGAAATTGATTTTGAAGATTTTTGACGGAAAATGAATTCCATCGAAAATGGATGAATAAAATAAATGCAAAAGAAATTGATTTTGTGAAGTTTTTCGACGGAAAATGGATTCCGTCGAAAATGGATGAATAAAATAAATGCAAAAGAAATTGATTTTGTAAGTTTTTCGACGGAAAATGGATTTCGTCGAAGATTTTTGACGAAAAATGTATTCCGTCGAAAATTGATGAAATAAATTAATGCAAAAGAAATTTATTTTATGAAGTTTTTTTTTGACGGAAAATGAATTCCGTCGAAAATGGATGAATAAAATAAATGCAAAAGAAATTGATATTGTGAAATTTTTTGATGGAAAATGGATTCCGTCGAAAATGGATGAATAAAATAAATGCAAAAGAAATTAATTTTATGAATTTTTTCGACGGAAAACAAATTCCATCGAAAACGGATTAATAAAATAAATGCAAAAGAAATTTATTTTGTGAAGTTTTTCGACGGAAAATGAATTCCGTCGAAAATGGATGAATAAAATAAATGCAAAAGAAATTAATTTTGTGAAGTTTTTTTGACGGAAAATGAATTCCGTCGAAAATGGATGAATAAAATAAATGCAAAAGAAATTGATTTTGTAAGTTTTTCGACGGAAAATGGATTTCGTCGAAGATTTTTGACGCAAAATGTATTCCGTCGAAAATTGATGAATTAAATTAATGCAAAAGAAATTTATTTTGTGAAGTTTTTTGACGGAAAAGAATTCCGTCGAAAATGGATGAATAAAATAAATGCAAAAAAAAAATTAATTTTGTGAAGTTTTTTTGACGGAAAATGAATTCCGTCGAAAATGGATGAATAAAATAAATGCAAAAGAAATTGATATTGTGAATTTTTTTGATGGAAAACGGATTCCGTCGAAAACGGATAAATAAAATAAATGCAAAAGAAATTGATTTTATGAAGTTTTTCGACGGAAAACAAATTCCATCGAAAACGGATTAATAAAATAAATGCAAAAGAAATTGGTTTTGTGAAGTTTTTCGACGGAAAATGAATTCCGTCGAAAATTGATGAATAAAATAAATGCAAAAGAAATTAATTTTGTGAAGTTTTTTTTACGTAAAACGGATTCCGTCGAAAATGGATGAATAAAATAAATGCAAAAGAATTTGATATTGTGAAATTTTTTGACGGAAAACGGATTCCGTCGAAAATGGTTGAATAAAATAAATGCAAAAGAAATTGATTTTATGAAGTTTTTCGACGGAAAACAAATTCCATCGAAAACGGATTAATAAAATAAATGCAAAAGAAATTGGTTTTGTGAGTTTTTCGACGGAAAATGGATTCCATCGAAGATTTTTGACAAAAAATGTATTCCGTCGAAAATGGATGAATTAAATTAATGCAAAAGAAATTTATTTTGTGAAGTTTTTAGACGGAAAATGAATTCCGTCGAAAATGGATGAATAAAATAAGTGCAAAAGAAATTAATTTTGTGAAGTTTTTTTTTACGGAAAACAGATTCAAATTGATTTTATGATGTTTTTCGACGAAAAATGGATTCCGTCGAAGATTTTTGACGAAAAATGGATTCCGTCGAAAATGGATGAATAAAATAAATGCATAAGAAATTGATATTGTGAAGTTTTTTGATGGAAAACGGATTCCGTCGAAATTGGATGAATAAAATAGATGCAAAAGAAATTGATTTTGTGAAGTTTTTCGACGGAAAATGGATTCCGTCGAAGATTTTGGACGGGAAATGAATTCCGTCGAAAATGGATGAATAAAATAAATGCAAAAGAAATTGATTTTGTGAAGTTTTTCGACGGAAAACGGATTCTGTAGAAGATTCTTGACAGAAAATGGATTCCGTCGAAGATTTTTGACGGAAAATGAATTCCATCGAAAATGGATGAATAAAATAAATGCAAAAGAAATTGATTTTGTGAAGTTTTTCGACGGAAAATGGATTCCGTCGAAAATGGATGAATAAAATAAATGCAAAAGAAATTGATTTTGTAAGTTTTTCGACGGAAAATGGATTTCGTCGAAGATTTTTGACGAAAAATGTATTCCGTCGAAAATTGATGAAATAAATTAATGCAAATGAAATTTATTTTATGAAGTTTTTCGACGGAAAATGAATTCCGTCGAAAATGGATGAATAAAATAAATGCAAAAGAAATTGATATTGTGAAATTTTTTGATGGAAAACGGATTCCGTCGAAAATGGATGAATAAAATAAATGCAAAAGAAATTAATTTTATGAATTTTTTCGACGGAAAACAAATTCCATCGAAAACGGATTAATAAAATAAATGCAAAAGAAATTTATTTTGTGAAGTTTTTCGACGGAAAATGAATTCCGTCGAAAATGGATGAATAAAATAAATGCAAAAGAAATTAATTTTGTGAAGTTTTTTTGACGGAAAATGAATTCCGTCGAAAATGGTTGAATAAAATAAAGGCAAAAGAAATTGATATTGTGAATTTTTTTGATGGAAAACGGATTCCGTCGAAAATGGATGAATAAAATAAATGCAAAAGAAATTGATATTGTGAAGTTTTTTGATGGAAAACGGATTCCGTCAAAAATGGATGAATAAAATAGATGCAAAAGAAATTGATTTTGTGAAGTTTTTAGACTGAAAATGGATTCCGTCGAAGATTTTGGACGGAAAATGAATTCCGTCGAAAATGGATGAATAAAATAAATGCAAAAGAAATTGATTTTGTGAAGTTTTTCGACGGAAAATGGATTCCGTCGAAGATTTTGGACGGGAAATGAATTCCGTCGAAAATGGATGAATAAAATAAATGCAAAAGAAATTGATTTTGTGAAGTTTTTCGACGGAAAACAGATTCTGTAGAAGATTCTTGACAGAAAATGGATTCCGTCGAAGATTTTTGACGGAAAATGAATTCCATCGAAAATGGATGAATAAAATAAATGCAAAAGAAATTGATTTTGTGAAGTTTTTCGACGGAAAATGGATTCCGTCGAAAATGGATGAATAAAATAAATGCAAAAGAAATTGATTTTGTAAGTTTTTCGACGGAAAATGGATTTCGTCGAAGATTTTTGACGAAAAATGTATTCCGTCGAAAATTGATGAAATAAATTAATGCAAATGAAATTTATTTTATGAAGTTTTTCGACGGAAAATGAATTCCGTCGAAAATGGATGAATAAAATAAATGCAAAAGAAATTGATATTGTGAAATTTTTTGATGGAAAACGGATTCCGTCGAAAATGGATGAATAAAATAAATGCAAAAGAAATTAATTTTATGAATTTTTTCGACGGAAAACAAATTCCATCGAAAACGGATTAATAAAATAAATGCAAAAGAAATTTATTTTGTGAAGTTTTTCGACGGAAAATGAATTCCGTCGAAAATGGATGAATAAAATAAATGCAAAAGAAATTAATTTTGTGAAGTTTTTTTGACGGAAAATGAATTCCGTCGAAAATGGATGAATAAAATAAAGGCAAAAGAAATTGATATTGTGAATTTTTTTGATGGAAAACGGATTCTGTCGAAAATGGATGAATAAAATAAATGCAAAAGAAATTGATATTGTGAAGTTTTTTGATGGAAAACGGATTCCGTCAAAAATGGATGAATAAAATAGATGCAAAAGAAATTGATTTTGTGAAGTTTTTCGACTGAAAATGGATTCCGTCGAAGATTTTGGACGGAAAATGAATTCCGTCGAAAATGGATGAATAAAATAAATGCAAAAGAAATTGATTTTGTGAAGTTTTTCGACGGAAAACGGATTCCGTAGAAGATTCTTAACAGAAAATGGATTCCGTCGAAGATTTTTGTCGGAAAATGAATTCCATCGAAAATGGATGAATAAAATAAATGCAAAAGAAATTGATTTTGTGAAGTTTTTCGACGGAAAATGGATTCCGTCGAAAATGGATGAATAAAATAAATGCAAAAGAAATTGATTTTGTAAGTTTTTCGACGGAAAATGGATTTCGTCGAAGATTTTTGACGCAAAATGTATTCCGTCGAAAATTGATGAATTAAATTAATGCAAAAGAAATTTATTTTGTGAAGTTTTTTGACGGAAAAGAATTCCGTCGAAAATGGATGAATAAAATAAATGCAAAAAAAAATTAATTTTGTGAAGTTTTTTTGACGGAAAATGAATTCCGTCGAAAATGGACGAATAAAATAAATGCAAAAGAAATTGATATTGTGAATTTTTTTGATGGGAAACGGATTCCGTCGAAAATGGATGAATAAAATAAATGCAAAAGAAATTGATTTTATGAAATTTTTCGACGGAAAACAAATTCCATCGAAAACGGATTAATAAAATAAATGCAAAAGAAATTGGTTTTGTGAAGTTATTCGACGGAAAATGAATTCCGTCGAAAATGGATTAATAAAATAAATGCAAAAGAAATTAATTTTGTGAAGTTTTTTTTACGTAAAACGGATTCCGTCGAAAATGGATGAATAAAATAAATGCAAAAGAATTTCATATTGTGAAATTTTTTGATGGAAAACGGATTCCGTCGAAAATGGTTGAATAAAATAAATGCAAAAGAAATTGATTTTATGAAGTTTTTCGACGGAAAACAAATTCCATCGAAAACGGATTAATAAAATAAATGCAAAAGAAATTGGTTTTGTGAGTTTTTCGACGGAAAATGGATGAATTAAATTAATGCAAAAGAAATTTATTTTGTGAAGTTTTTAGACGGAAAATGAATTCCGTCGAAAATGGATGAATAAAATAAGTGCAAAAGAAATTAATTTTGTGAATTTTTTTTTACGGAAAACGGATTCAAATTGATTTTATGATGTTTTTCGACGAAAAATGGATTCCGTCGAAGATTTTTGACGAAAAATGGATTCCGTCGAAAATGGATGAATAAAATAAATGCATAAGAAATTGATATTGTGAAGTTTTTTGATGGAAAACGGATTCCGTCGAAATTGGATGAATAAAATAGATGCAAAAGAAATTGATTTTGTGAAGTTTTTCGACGGAAAATGGATTCCGTCGAAGATTTTGGACGGGAAATGAATTCCGTCGAAAATGGATGAATAAAATAAATGCAAAAGAAATTGATTTTGTAAAGTTTTTCGACGGAAAACGGATTCTGTAGAAGATTCTTGACAGAAAATGGATTCCGTCGAAGATTTTTGACGGAAAATGAATTCCATCGAAAATGGATGAATAAAATAAATGCAAAAGAAATTGATTTTGTGAAGTTTTTCGACGGAAAATGGATTCCGTCGAAAATGGATGAATAAAATAAATGCAAAAGAAATTGATTTTGTAAGTTTTTCGACGGAAAATGGATTTCGTCGAAGATTTTTGACGAAAAATGTATTCCGTCGAAAATTGATGAAATAAATTAATGCAAAAGAAATTTATTTTGTGAAATTTTTCGACGGAAAATGAATTCCGTCGAAAATGGATGAATAAAATATATGCAAAAGAAATTAATTTTGTGAAGTTTTTTTGACCGAAAATGAATTCCGTCGAAAATGGATGAATAAAATAAATGCAAAAGAAATTGATATTGTGAAATTTTTTGATGGAAAACGGATTCCGTCGAAAATGGATGAATAAAATAAATGCAAAAGAAATTAATTTTATGAATTTTTTCGACGGAAAACAAATTCCATCGAAAACACATTAATAAAATAAATGCAAAAGAAATAGGTTTTGAGAATTTTTTTGATGGAAAACGGATTACGTCGAAAATGGATAAAAAAAATAAATGCAAAAGAAATTGATTTTACAAAGTTTTTCGACGAAAAATGGATTTCGTCGAAGATTTTTGACGAAAAATGTATTCCGTCGAAAACGGATGAATAAAATAAATGCAAAAGAAATTGATTTTGCGAAGTTTTTCCTCGGAAAACAAATTCCGTCGAAAACAGATGAATAAAATAAATGCAAAAAGAAATTGATTTTGTGAAGTTTTTCGACGGAAAATGGATTCCGTCGAAGATTTTTGACAGAAAATGAATACCTTCAAAAACGGATGAATAAGATAAATGGAAAAGAAATTCATTTTGTGAAGTTTTTTGACTGAAAACGGATTCCATCGAAAACGGATGAATAAAATAAATGCAAAAGAAATTTATTTTGTGTTGTTTTTCGAAGGAAAATGGATTCCGTTGAAGTCGGATGAATAAAATATATGGAAAAGAAATTGATTTTGTGAAGTTTTTCGACGAAAAAAGGAAATCAGTTGAAGATTTTTGATGGAAAACGAATTCCGTCGAAAATGGATGAATAAAATAAATGCAAAAGAAATTAATTTTGTTAAGTTTTTTTGACGGAAAACGGATTCCGTCGAAAATGGATGAATAAAATAAATGCAAAAGAAATTGAATTTATGAAGTTTTTCGACGAAAAATGGATTCCGTCGAAGATTTTTTACGCAAAATGTATTCCGTCGAAAACGGATGAATAAAATAAATGCAAAAGAAATTGATTTTGTGAAGTTTTTCGACGGAAAACAAATTCCGTCGAAATCTGATGAATAAAATAAATGCAAAAGAAATTGATTCCGTGAAGTTTTTGACGGAAAATGGATTTCGTCGAAGATTTTTGATTGAAAATGGATTCCGTCGAAAATGAATTCCATCGAAAATGGATGAATAAAATAAATGCAAAAGAAATTGATTTTGTGAAGTTTTTCGACGGAAAAAGGATTCCGTCGAAGATTTTTGACGAAAAATAAATTCCGTTGAAAAAGGATGAATAAAATATATGCAAAAGAAATTGATTTTGTAAGTTTTTCGACGGAAAATGGATTCCATCGAAGATTTTTGCCGAAAAATGTATTCCGTCGAAAATGGATGAATTAAATTAATGCAAAAGAAATTTATTTTATGAAGTTTTTCGACGGAAAATGAATTCCGTCGAAAATGGATGAATAAAATAAGTGCAAAAGAAATTAATTTTGTGAAGTTTTTTTTTACGGAAAACGGATTCAAATTGATTTTATGATGTTTTTCGATGGAAAATGGATTCCGTCGAAGATTTTTGACGAAAAATGTATTCCGTCGAAAACGGATAAATAAAATAAATGCAAAAGAAATTTATTTTGTGAAGTTTTTCGACGGAAAATGAATTCCGTCGAAAATGGATGAATAAAATAAATGCAAAAGAAATTAATTTTGTGAAGTTTCTTTGACGGAAAATGAATTCCGTCGAAAATGGATGAATAAAATAAAGACAAAAGAAATTGATATTGTGAAATTTTATGATGGAAAACGGATTCCGTCGAAAATGGATGAATAAAATAAATGCAAAAGAAATTGATATTGTGAAGTTTTTTGATGGAAAACGGATTCCGTCGAAAATGGATGAATAAAATAGATGCAAAAGAAATTGATTTTGTGAAGTTTTTCGACGGAAAATGGATTCCGTCGAAGATTTTAGACGGAAAATGAATTCCGTCGAAAATGGATGAATAAAATAAATGCAAAAGAAATTGATTTTGTGAAGTTTTTCGATGGAAAACAGATTCCGTAGAAGATTCTTGACAGAAAATGGATTCCGTCGAAGATTTTTGACGGAAAATGCATTCCATCGAAAATGGATGAATAAAATAAATGCAAAAGAAATTGATTTTGTGAAGTTTTTCGACGGAAAATGGATTCCGTCGAAAATGGATGAATAAAATAAATGCAAAAGAAATGGATTTTTTAAGTTTTTCGACGGAAAATGGATTTCGTCGAAGATTTTTGACGAAAAATGTATTCTGTCGAAAATTGATGAATTAAATTAATGCAAAAGAAATTTATTTTGTGAAGTTTTTCGACGGAAAACGAATTCCGTCGAAAATGGATGAATAAAATAAATGCAAAAGAAATTAATTTTGTGAAGTTTTTTTGACGGAAAATAAATTCCGTCGAAAATGGATGAATAAAATAAATGCAAAAGAAATTGATATTGTGAAATTTTTTGATGGAAAACGGATTCCGTCGAAAATAGATGAATAAAATAAATGCAAAAGAAATTGATTTTATGAAGTTTTTCGACGGAAAACAAATTCCATCGAAAATGGATTAATAAAATAAATGCAAAAGAAATTGGTTTTGTGAAGCTTTTCGACGGAAAATGAATTCCGCCGAAAATGGATGAATAAAATAAATGCAAAAGAAATTAATTTTGTGAAGTTTTTTTTACGTAAAACGGATTCCGTCGAAAATGGATGAATAAAATAAACGCAAAAGAAATTGATATTGTGAATTTTTTTTATGGAAAACGGATTCCGTCGAAAATGGATGAATAAAATAAATGTAAAAGAAATTGATTTTACAATGTTTTTCGACGAAAAATGGATTTCGTCGAAGATTTTTGACGAAAAATGTATTCCGTCGAAAACGGATGAATAAAATAAATGCAAAAGAACATGGTGAACCACGGCTCATTCTGGTGCTCCCCGGCTCATTCTGGTGCACCGCGGCTAGCCCATGGTGCACCACGACTCATTCTAGTGCACTGCGGCTAGCCCATGGTGCACCGCGAATGGTGTCGCGCCGCTAGCCCATGGTACACCACGGCTCAGTCTGGTGCACTGCGGCTAGCCCATGGTGCACCACGGCTCATTCTGGTGAACCACGCCTCATTCTGGTGCACAGCGGCTAGCCCACGGAGCACCAAGGCTAATTTTGGTGCACCGCGGCTAGCCCATGGTGCACCACGCCTCATTCTAGTGCACCGCGACTCAATTTGGTGCACCCCGGCACATTCTGGTGCAACGCGGATAGCCCATGGTGCACCACGGCTCATTCAGGTACACCATAGCTCATTCTCGTGCACTGCGGCTAGCCCATGGTGCACCCCGGCTCATTCTGGTGTACCGTGACTAGCCCATAGTGCACAACGGCTCATTCTGGTGCACCATAGCTCATTCTGGTGTACCGTGGCTAGCCCATGGTGCACCACGACTCAATTCTGGTGCACCGCGGCTCATTCTGGTGCACTGCGGCTAGCCCATGGTGCACCACGGCTCATTGCGGTGCACCATGGCTCATTCTGGTGCACCGCGGCTAACCCATGGTGCACGACGGCTCATTCTGCTGCACTGCGGCTCATTTTTGTGCACCTCGACTAGCCCATGGTGCACCACGGCTCATTTTGGGGCACCGCGGCTATCCCAGGGTGCACCACGGCTCATTCTTGTGCACAATGGCTAGGCAGTAGTCCACCACGCCTCATTTTTGTGCACCGCGGCTAGCCCATGGTGCACCCCGGCTCATTCTATTGCATTGCGGCTCTTTCTGGTGCACCCGATGATATACTAAACTAAAAGTTGACCAAAACAAATGTAGAAACACTATCAAATGGGTTTGAGGAACTCAAAAATCGTGGGAGCACCACACACAAACTCTTGGCTAATCAAAATTCGATGCCTGGGTATGATTTTCCATTTTTTCGGATTTTCTCAAATTACGCCTCTTTAAAATTAATATTAAATTAATCCCATGGAGAAAAATCATGAAACTTTGGGAACAGTAAGATATGGTTTTTCCAAGCATGTATGCAAAAAATCATACTGAAATTCAATTTCTAGGTCCGAATTTGGACTTCTTCCTCCTCACAAAAAAGGAGTCTAGTTGTGCAAAACTGGTAACTGCATATAAGGCTATTATATGGTGGGAGGAGGCATAGGCTCCAAAAATTTATTAAAAAACAATCCTTCCATGAAATCCAATGAAACTTGGAGGGGATGTTGGATATATTTAAGCATGGATGCTTGCAAAAAACCAGATCAAAATTCGATGCCTAGGTACGATTTTCCATTTTTTTGGATTTTCTCAAAACACGCCTCTTGAAAAATTAATATTAAATTAATCCCATCTATAAAAATCATGAGACTTTGGGAACAGTAAGATATGGTTTTTACAAGAATGCATGCAAAAAATTAGACCGAAATTTAATTTCTAGGTCCGAATTTGGACTTCTTCCTCCTCAGAAAAAAGGTATCTACTTGTGCAAAACTGGCAACTGCATATAAGGCTATTATAGGGGGAAGCAGCTGCCTGCCTTCCCACGCCTGCGGTGGGCTGTGTAGGGGCACCATAGGGGCTCTCCCTAGAGCTCGTGCAAGCCTTCCCATGCTTGTGGGGCCTAGGTATTGTGTACATCACCGAGGGAGGTGGGTTAGGCCTTTGACGCCTGCTAGGAGCAACGTCGTGCGCACCAATGTCCCGCTGTGTTGAGGTTGAGTTCCCACGACAATGTGGCGTGGCTCGTTCAGCCATCGACGATGCAAGAGTAATGGATCCCGGGGCATCCCACGTGGGTGCTTGATTCCTTTCGCATCCACAACCGAACGTCGCCCATTCGGTGCGTCCCTCTCGATTCCTGATGCCCTGGGGACATAATTGCGATGACTGCCGAGTTGCCTGAGTGGGACGTGTTTCGGGGGAATTCCTTCTCAATGCGCTCGGGCCCATGTCCCGTTGCATTGAGGTCGAATTCCCATAGTAACTTGACGATGATTTAGCATCGTTGATGCATGTGCGGCGGTTCGTTTTGGGGACTTACCCCGGTCCCGTCTGTTATTGCCTTACGTGCATCGTTGATCTTGTGGAGGCACCCGGATGAATCACGACTGAACAAGTTGTGAAAGGAATTGACGGCGGAGAGGGCTGGTTCTTCATGGTATCGACCATGCCTAGCGAGATGGACATGGCGCTACCGGATGCTTCCATCGCGCGCATGCCGTCAAAAGAAATTGTTTTTGTGAAGTTTTCGACGGAAAATGTATTCCGTCGAAGATTTTTGTAGGAAAATGAATTCTGTCGAAAATGGATGAATAAAATAAATGAAAAAGAAAATGATTTTGTGAAGTTTTTCGACGGAAAATGAATTCCGTCGAAAACGGATGAATAAGATAAATGGAAAATAAATTCATATTGTCAAGTTTTTTGATGGAAAACGGATTCCGTCGAAAATGGATGAATAAAATATATGCAAAAGAAATTGATTTTGTGAAGTTTTCGACGGAAAATGGATTCCGTCGAAGATTTTTGACGGAAAATGTATTCCGTCGAAAAAGGATGAATAAAATAAATGCAAAAGAAATTGATTTTGTGAAGTTTTTCGATGGAAAAAGAATTTCGTCGAAAACGGATTAATAAAATAAATGCAAAAGAAATTGATTTTTTGAAGTTTTTCGTCGGAAAATGGATTCCTTAGAAGATTTTTGACGGAAAACGGATTCTGACGAAAATGGATGAATAAAATAATAGCAAAAGAATTTAATTATTGTGTTGTTTTTCGAAGGAAAATGGATTCCGTTGAAAACGGATGAATAAAATAAATGCAAATGAAATTGTTTTTGCGAAGTTTTTCGACGAAAAAGGAAATTCGTCGAAGATTTTTGTCGGAAAACGGATTAATAAAATAAATTGAAAAAGAAATTGATTTTGTAAAGTTTTTCGAAAGAAAACGGATTCCGTCGAAAACTGATGAATAAAATAAATGCAAAAGAAATGAATTTTGTGAAGTTTTTCAACTCAAAATGGATTCCGTCGAAGATTTTTGACGGAAAATATGAATTCCGTTGAAAATGGATGAATAAAATAAATGCAAAAAAATTGATTTTGTGTAGTTTTCGACGAAAAATGGATTCCGTCGAAGATTTTTGACGGAAAATGAATTCCGTCGAAAATGGATGAATAAAATAAATGCAAAAGAAATTGATTTTGTGAAGTTTTTCGACGGAAAATGGATCCCGATGAAAACGGATGAATAGAATAAATGCAAAAGAAATTAATTTTGTGAAGTTTTTCGACGGAAAATGGATTCCGATGAAAACGGATGAATAAAATAAATGCAAAAGAAATTAATTTTGTGAAGTTTTTCGACGGAAAATGGATTTCGTCGAAAATAGATGAATAAAATAAATGCAAAAGAAATTGATTTTGTGAAGTTTTTCGACGGAAAATTGATTCCGTAGAAGATTTTTGACGAAAAATGGATTCCGTCGAAGATTTTGGACGGAAAATGAATTCCGTCGAAAATGGATGAATAAAATAAATGCAAAAGAAATTTTTTTGTGTGTTATTTTTCGAAGGAAAATGGATTCCGTTGAAAACGGATGAATAAAATAAATGGAAAAAAATTGATTTTGGGAAGTTTTTCGACGAAAAAGGAAATCAGTCGAAGATTTTTGACGGAAAACGAATTCCGTCGAAAACGGATGATTAAAATAAATTGGAAAATAATTTGATTTTGTAAAGTTTTTTGAAGGAAAATGGATTCCATTGAAAACGGATGAATAAAATAAATGTAAAAGAAATTGATTTTGTCAAGTTTTTCCACGGAAAATGGATTATGTCGAAGATTTTTGACGGAAAATGAATTCCGTCGAAAATGGATGAATAAAATAAACGCAAAATAAATTAATTTTGTGAAGTTTTTTTCACGGAAAATGGATTCTGTCGAAAATGGATGAATAAAATAAATGTAAAAGAAATTGATATTGTGCAATTTTTTGATGGAAAACGGATTCCGTCGAAAATGGATGAATAAAATAAATGCAAAAGAAATTGATTTTATGAAGTTTTTCGACGAAAAATGGATTCCGACGAAGATTTTTGACGAAAAATGTATTCCGTCGAAAACGGATGATT